>JAWDEX010164880.1:0-17380 GCA_035221805.1 Trichilia hirta | reverse complement strand
CTTAAGTTTTTTTTGCCGTTGTGGATATTTATTCGTTTTTTCACAAATATGAATAATCACTAAATAGATATTATACGCAGTGCTTAAGTTTTTTTTGCCGTTGTGGATATTTATTCGTTTTTTCACAAATATGAATAATCACTAAATAGATATTATACGAAGATAAATAAGAAATATGTGACTTATTTTAAAAATAAATAAGAAATATGTGACTTATTTTAAAAATAAATCAATATAATTTATTAATTTATCTATTTTTTATATGGTATTAATTTAACTTTTATTTATATCAAAATTTTACTAGGCAATTGTTGTAGAATAAGAATTATGAAATTGTTATATTATGATTTTTAGTTTTATTATATTTTTTTATTTTATAAATTTTTTATGGTAGATAGAATTCGGTTGTTTCAGTTAGTTTGTTAAATAATAACTTAATAGTAAATTAGTATTTATATTAGACATGAATATAATATATTATAAATATTTATCTGTTATTTTGAATAAAATTTTAATATTATATGTTTATAATTGATTGTTTTCTAGGTAAAAATTATGTATAATGTATTATATAATTTACATTTAGTTTTTAGTTTTTAGTGAATTTCTATTTTTGTAGGGTAAATTAAAAATTTAAAGTATCTGTAATAATTAAATTAAAAAATTAAAAATAAAATTGACATGAACATGAATATGGATAAGCCAATATGCATATATGTTTATCCAATTATCAATCCTAATTTTTTGCAGTTTCTAATAAAATGATTTATTGTTTATTTTCTTTCGGGCTCCATTAATATACGTGTATTATTACGCATATAACATGAATTTTTTTCCCTTTGAATAAAGAACATATAAATCTTAAAATTAGGTCTATTAAATTAATTAGTCTTAATAATTTTAAGAATACTCGATAATTTTTTAGTTTGTCAGTACAATGATTTTTTAAACTCTGTACAATAATAACTAATTATGCCAAATAACCATCAGGCTTACGATAATATATTTATTAAAATAATAACAACAACAACAACAATAATAAATAATAATAATGTTATATATAATTATTTATTATTTTGATAATATAATGTTTACCAATATTATTAATCTATTATGACCTAAAAATAAAATACATACCGTATCGTCAATACACTATAAAACAAATAATTATAATTGTTAATAATTTTATATTTGTTTTACTAATGTACTCTAAATAAATATATTATAACTATTTTCACTAACTTTTGAGAGTACAATTATTTTTTCTTAATTGACAAGTATTATTAAAGTTTGTAATTATTGTTATACTAGTAAATTAAATTTTTAGCAGAGAATAATGCTAATCAAATAGAATAATGTTAATTTATTTTAAATGATAAGTGATATGACATGCATTTATTAGATAATTAAGAGGTACAATAAATAATTATAAAAATATACGGTCTAATTAATATATGTCTCATAACTTGTCATGTGGATCTAAATTGATTTTTTGAATCCATTTTTTAAAAGACTAGCATTATCCTTTTAATAATTATACTTAGATTTACTATAACAAATCTTATTAAATTTATATGATATTTTATCTTTTATTATTTTACATGGATAACTTATCTTTTCATTAATTTTACGTCGATATCATGTTTTCAGGTTATTGTTCATATTAAAAAAATTTGTGTCTTATATATATATATATATGAAATATGAAATTAAAAATTTGAGTGTTCTTAATTTTTTTTAAATCAAAAATACAAATTAAAATGGCATGTATTATGAATAATCTAGTTGTCAATAATTAAATATATAAGATTTAGTCTAATATTTATCAACGATATAATATTCTTTGATATAAATTTTACTGTTTTATTTTTAGTAATTAGTTTCAACTTATTTTAAAAAATTTTGTTAACATATTAACGCCGACTCTATATATATAAATTAAAAATTCTATCTCTCATTCTAATTTTTAAGTTTATGTATATAAAACCAATTTTTTTTTTTTTTCTGATGTGAGACTCGGTCTTACCTCTTATACCATCTTGAAAGTCAACTCTACGCATATAAACCAAAAAATTTTTCTCTCATTTTAACGCAAAACTTGCTTTTACCCCTTATATTATATTTAAGCTTACTAGGAGACAAGTTTTTACTTAGGCATTATTGTCTTAGTGCTACTCCCCATTCTTAAAAATTAAAATATTACAAGTTCGCCAATTTTTACCTAACTTGTCTTTAAGTTCAAGATCATATTAGAAAAAAGTTGGCTCTTCTTTTAAATTGAGACACTACAGGTCAACCAGCATTCACTTGGCTCAATACTAAGCCCAAGATCATACTGAAAAAGAGATGATTTTTATATTATATTATAAGACTTAGCTCAATACTTATGAATGATAATATTTACTCTAACTTAATTTTGGAGATCTCACGATTGTGTTCTTAATAACAGATTTAAACTCATTCTAAAAGGTTTTATTGATATATTAATTTTAACTCTCAATATATAAATTAAAATCTTTCTTTTTCATTCTAATATAAGATTCACTTTTGTCTTCTTAATTATTTTGTAACGTGTTAAGATTTGTTTCTTTCTCAGATATTTTTGTTTTAATGTTACTCTTCGTCTTCTAAGATTAATATATTACAAAATAAGAGCATGATTCTTATCTTTTTATTTAAAAAAAGTTATTTTTATTAATTTTTTTTATCGCGGTCAGTTTTATAATAATAATGTCGTAAACTTAAAAAAAATTGTATGCATTTGTTTAAAAAATACATTTTATATAAATTAAAGATATAAATTAAAATTACGTGTATTATAAATAATTTTAGTTGGGATAATTAAATATAAGTACTATGCTTATTATTTTATTTTAAAAAAAGTTATTTTCATTAATTTTTCTCGTGGTCATTTTACAATGATAATGTCACAAACTCAAAAATATAAGGGGGAAAAAAAAAAGAAGAAATTGTATGCAGTATATTAAAAAATATTAAACTTAATTTAATAATGCCTGAAAAAAATAAATACCACGTATTTGCAGACGAGGGGTATGAATGGTAAATGACAGTACTTATGGACAGAACAAATTCCAATTATAAAGTAGTCACGCTGGCAGTTCTTAATTTCAAAGAATTCGTTCCATTTAATTTGTATTAAAAAAGGTTACGGGTTCTATTAATTCGTGCACATCCTATAGCGACGAGTAAAAGTTCATTTATGAGTAAGAATATTATTAGAGATTCATTTATTTTTTTTTTGTACAAGCTATGATATAATATATAATTAGTTAATAAAAATAAAAATTTAATACGATTATTAATGATAAATAATATAAACCATAAAACAATTGATATTATCATTTCATGTCAATTAAAACAATTAAAACACAAGAATTTATATTAACAATCGACATGAAGTGATAATATTAATTATTTATTTTTTAAATTATTTGTTATTAATAATTATATTAATTTTTAATTTTATTAATCAATAACAATACATCGCGTTATAGTTTGCAAAAATAATATATATTTTTAATATTATTTTATCTTAAATGAAGTTGATGTTATAAGCTCAAATTTTTTATACAAATTCTTATCTACAAATTAATATGATATGCTATTGTTGATTACTCGAATTAAAAAAATTAATTTAATTAATGATAATAAATGATATAACTTATAGAATAATTAATATTATCATATTACATTAATTCATGCACAAAAATTTGTATAAAAAATAAAGTTGATAATTTCCATTAAATTTGTTTTTTCTTGCTACCATCAATATTATATTTGAAATCACTAGCACTTGTTGTATATTATTATGACTATTAACATTTATAGACAAATATCCATATGTAAATACAATTTATAATATATAACAATTATATTATATATTAGAAATTGTATTATTCATTGTATCGTTTAATTATACACCAATATTTTAGTTTTCACCAACAGAACTAACTAAAAGAAAAAAAATATATATATATATATCATATCTACTTTATAAAAGCCTCAACTAATCCAATCCAACCAACTTCCCAAGCCAAATTTGAATGAAGAATTTTATAAATATTAATATATTATAGCCAAAAAATAAAATACGTAGTCTATTGTCAATATACTAGAAAACAAATAATTATAATTATTATTGATTTTATATTTTTTTTAATTTTATAAATAAATTTTAAGCCCAAAATGCATCTATTAAGTTAAGGTAGCTAACCCTTATAAATTACAATATATTTATTACAAGAGCAATGTGAGATATTCACAACACTTTAAAGTTGATTAGTCCTTATAAACTGCAACACGTCTATTACAAGAGCTACGTGGAATATTCATAACAAGTAGTGTGTTTTAAATAAATATATTATAACTATTTTTACTAAGTATTGTGAATCTACTATTATTTTTCTTTATTGACAAGTAAGATTATAATTATGGTTGCACTAATAAATTAAAATTTTAATAGAAAATAATATTATTTAAATATATTTTAAATTATATGGTAAGTGAATGACATGAATTTATTAGATTACTAAAAAGTATAATAAATAATTATAAAAGTTATAAAAATATACTATCTAATTAATATATATCTTATAACTAAATCCACTGCATGTAATCGAGTGATTCTATCCTGGAGGATATTTGTGTTTATCCTAAATTCGAATTTCTTAGAATATATTTAGGTGTAAGAGTCTGATACAGTCGGAGTTTTATCTTATATTTAGTACCATTGCAATGTGGTCCTTGTACATGATTTTAATTGATTTAAGACATGTGCTGTGTGATCTGCGACTACGTACTCCAAAAAAATGAGTATCTAGCTCATGTAAAGCTGGGCACTGCAGTGATGACTGAATATAAGAGTTTTCTCGTCGTCCAAGAAAAATATATCTTATAATTTATCATGTCATTCTAAATATAATTTTTTTTAATTCGTTTTTCAAATGACTAGTATTATCCTTTTTAATAGTTATATTTAGATTTATTATAACCAATCTTATTAAATTTATATGCTATTTTTCATTTTATTATTTTACACGGATAACTTATCTTTTCGTTAATTTTACGTGGACATGCTTTCACGTTATTATTGATATTAACAAAATTTGAGTTATATATATATATAAAACTTGAGTATTTTTTTTTATGGAATATGCAATTGAAAATTTGAGGATATTTTTTTTATAAATTAAAAATATCATGTATAATTAATAATTTAGTTGCAACAGTTAAATGTTTACCCTTTTTATTTTAAAGAAAGTTATTTTCATTAATTTTTTTCGTGGTCATTTTACAATAATAATGTCGTAAACTTAAAAAATAAAAAATTGTATGCATTTGTCTAAAAAGGACTTTAAAATTAATTTGATAATGCCTGAAAAAAAAAATACCCCGTATTTGCAGATGGAGAGTATGAATGGTAAATGATAGTATTTATGTTGAGAGTAAAATCAAAACAGAGACAGTACAGATTCAATCAATATCGAACCTTTTCAATTAAATTTTAATTATAATGTAGTCACATTGTCAGTACTTAATTTCAAAGGACTCGTTCCATTTAATTTGTAATAAAAAAAGGTATGGATTCTATTAATTCATGCGCACGCAGTGACATGTAAAATTCTACTTGAGGAAACGAATATTTTTTTAATAAATTATTACATACAAATTGATGCGATATATTATTATTATTTAATAAAAATAAAAAATAATGCAATTATTATTAATAATATGAATCATAGAATAATTAATATTATCATTGAATGTCAATATACAAATAAGAATTTGTATAAAAAATTTATATATAAATTTTTTTGTACAAATTCTTATATATAAATTAATATGATATGTTATTATTGATCAATACAAAAAATAATTTAATTATTAATAATAAATAATATAAAATTTTGACTGATTAATATTATCATATTAGGTTAATTCATACATAAATGTTTGTATAAAAAATAAAGTTAATAATTTTTATTAAATTTATATTTTCTTCCCATCACCAAAATTATATTTGAAATGAACAGCAGTTGTGTTATATTATTATAACTAACGACTATCAGCATTTATAGAAAAAGGTCCAGACGATTTAAAAATCTATACTTATATTAATATAAAATTATGTTATAAATTGTATTATTTCATTGTATATTTAATTATGCCCCAAAATTTTTAATCTTTTACCAACAGAACTAAATGAAAGGAAGAAAAAGAAAATCATATCTACTTTATAAAAGCCACGACCAATCCAATCTAACCAACTTTCAAAGCCAAATGTTAATGAAGAATTTTATAGATATTAAATTATATTATCAATAAATAATATAAATTTAATATGTTGTATATGAGTGTCCAATATCCGTACACGTCGTTTTGTTGTCCGAGCTCTGACAGCTGTTTACCTCACTCAACTGCCCTCATCTTTGCATTGATTTATTTGTATTTTATAAAAAAATCGAAGTAACCAGAAGGGGGAAGGAATCGTTTACATCATCTCAGTGTCCTTAACATTACAAGAATTTCCGGATGTGTCCTCTGCCGTCCAGCTTGTCAAGCACGAGTAACACGTTCTACTTATTGTATAATCCGTTAATTAGTGTTCTCTACAAGTAGTTTACATTTACCAAACCATCCCTTCTTTTTTATACAAATATTCACCATACGTAACATTAACAATTTGTGCTCACTTATGCACGCCAAACGTTTAAAAAAAAAAAGGTTATAATATTATTATTATTATTCTACCCATATTTTTGTCAAAATCACATTTCCAACGCAAATTAAGTAGGGCAAGGCTATAAATGAAGTTAATGTTTTGACAAAAATCTAATATGATTCGTAAAATTTTAAGTTGACGAATTTGTCTGCTATTTTATTATTCTCTAAAATAATAGGCAAAATTTGACCCATGGAATCTGTGAAGATGGTTGTTCTTTTTGTTGTTATAGGAAACATAATATCTTTTAATGTTAAATGTTGACTAAGCAAAGGAGAAGTGTTTTAAGCAAGTTTAATAATATTATATTTTTTAAATTCACTCTTGTCCTCATTGTCGTCGATGAAAAAATATATGAATTTATAAGTAATAATTGATTCAATTCATAAAATCCTTTATTTTGTTATAAAATGTACGGATTTTAAATTTCAACCACAATAAGGTGTGGAGAGATTGTGATTCATTTTTTTGTAATATATAAAAAATATTATAAAGTTTTCTTTTTTAAGATTTTGTCATAAATATTCATTGAAAAGTTTAAAACCATATAATTTTCTTTACACTAACATAAAGTGTTGTCTGTCTACTTAATTAACATGAACTCTACAATTTTTTTTATTGCAATCTTTAACTTTAACTTTTTCTATTACAAATTTTAATTTGTAATATACATGTTTGAGTTGGTGATTGCAACTAAAATAACTAGAAATTATTAAAAATGAATTAAAATGTATATAAAATAATATTAAGAATACAAATTTTTGTGTCTAAATTATCATTAATTAATAAAAATATAAAATTAATATAGTTATTAATAATAAATATTGTAAATTATAACACATTTAATCCTATCATACCAGGTCAGTTAATTTATATATAGAAGTTTTTAAAATTTTTTTTTATATTTTTAATATTATTCATCCACTCACACACCCCTTTATGATTTGCATTCTATTCCTGCCAAAGGTTAACCTATCTTTAGCATGTTCGAATGGCATGGGAAAATTTTTTCTGAAATCGCGATTCACGATTGCTGAACAATGAATGCTTCCGTTGAATTTTGTTTGAATTTATTTGTACTTTTATAACAAACTTATCAAATTGCTTTCAAGTATTGCTTCGTTGTTACACTTTCATTAGTGCCCATCAATTTCAATTTCATGTCAATTTGGTTAATTATTTATATCGAAATAACAAAATCAACAAATCGATTTAAGTTTCGATTTGAATAAATTAAGTTATTTTATTTATTTAAAAATAACAAAATTAATCTTTTTTAAGATTCAAAATTTATTGAAGCCAATTTTTTAATATTCAATATTAACCTATATTTATTTTATAATTTTATAAGTCACCTCCTATTATAAATTTCACTCGTTCAATTTTGAGAGAAGCATGATTGATAATTATATATATCACATGAGAGTAAGCATATCTTCTGAGGTTTAATATGTCGATTATATATTATTTAAAAATCTAAATTCTGTTTTATATTAGGTATACATATACACTAAGATTGTTTTTAAAGTATACTTAAGTTATTACAAAAGAGTTGTGTCACAAAAGTCAAAAATTATAAAACAGATGATACCACTATTATTAAAGGAAACAAATTCAGTCTTAATTAAAAATTCTAAAATAAGTTTAAGATAAAAAAGATACAAAAGATTCTTTCTATGTCAACAATAAAATATCTAATGTATTTTTAATTATATACACATCTAGTATTATGTTTGTTGTTGTGATGTTGGAGAAATACTTAAGGATCTTAGATTAGATCACAAAAAAAAGTAACTTAGGTAGATACTTAAGGGATCTTAGATTGGATCATCAAGAAAGTAACCTAAATAAGTACTTAAAAGATTCTAAATTAGATTATTAAGTAGTAGTCAAATAAATTATATGGTATATACAAAGAACAAAAGAGTATATACTCTAAAAAAAAAAAAGAAGTAAAGATAAGCAAAGTTTTAATTTTAATTTTAGGGATGCTAATATAACAAAAAATTTACATTAAGTTATATTTATTTATTAGCTGAAAGAGTAATTTCTTGAAAAAGTATTAAGCAAATACTCATAATATTTTTCTAATATAACAGTAGAGTTCATAACATATTATAGAGTATCCAATAACATAATTCAATTATGGAATATTGTTATTAGGTTGCATGTTAAAAAAATAGCTTATTAGCATTTTTGCATTTGTCCTAAAGTAGTTAGTGAACTTAGAGTGAGAGAGTTAGTGAGTTTATAAAATAAACTTTTTATTTTAGTCTTCACGTGTAATCAGATCAGTGCCCACCCAGTAAAAGGAACAATTTCCATTTGGAGTTAACTTTACTTTCGTAAATATTTTCTCATAAAAGATTTTTTAGTTAAAATATTTTTATTTTTGTCTTTTGTCTTTTGGATATTTGTGATAATACTTGAAATTTTTGGTATTTTCAATTTTGTCTAAATATTTAAAAATTTATAGTTTAGCCCAAATATTTTAAAAGTTAAACTATGATCTAATATTTTGGGTATTTGTAGTGTGACTTAAAAATTTTTGTAATCTTTGTAAAAATTAAAAATAGTAAAATTTTTGCAGCCTTCAAGAATCTAGGTATTTATACCGAACCTTGTTAAATATTGTAATTTTTCTATTTTTGTACAATTTATTATATTGTAATTTATTATTTTTAAATATCTAGCATGAATAGTATTATGATTGTTAGAATTTGAAAATTTTATTTGTATGTTGATTTTGGGAGTTTTTATTATGGCATAACTAATTGGAATCAGCATGTAAACTTTGGTTATTGATTGCTAGTTATTAAATATAATAAATAGTTAAAGTTTGGGTATTGATATTATTTGTAGTATATGTAATATTGCATTGTGTCTTAACTTAACTGATTGGTGTCATAAAAACGGTATGATAGGATACAAAAATAGATTGAGATATTTAATTGACTAGTTTCATTTTAAATAATCTTTGAAACTATTTAATATACTATTGTCCAATAAGTATTCGAGTTCTGCACAATATTTAATTTTAGAGTATTTGCAGGTATAATAGTCATATCAAAATTTGTGCAGATATAATTAAAAATTTCACACTCTTTTTTGCTACTGTAGAACTCAACAAGTAGTATTAGGACTTATTATTTTATAAATGGAATGTAGTGCATCACAAGATTAAGAGGGTTGATTAATAGCTTTCTCTTAAGACTCTAACACGTGGCATCAAGACTTGTTTGGCTTAGGGACCTTAACAAGTGACATCAAAATTTGTTTGATTGTTGGTGCAGAACAAGTGGTATCAAAGCAATTAAAGTGAATTTTTAATAAATAGTATCAGAGCAATTGATAAGGATCTTAACAAGTGATCTCAGAGCCAAGGTATTTCTTAGTATGCTTTGTAGTTATAGCTTGGTTTGTTCGTCTACATTAAAAAAGTTTTCTTTGGGCTATTAGCATTCTATATTTGATAGTTATTAAATAGTAATTAATTTAAAGAAGAAAAAAAACTAGAAGATTTGTAGAGTTTGGGTATATTGATAAGAACTACAAATAAAGTGTATTCAAAGTCTTTTATAAAAAAGAAAAAGATTGTGAAAACTCAGGACAAAAGGATTGAGCATCACTAAACAGGTATTGGGGAGAACACAGAAGGGTCATTTGTAATATTCTATAAATTGTAAGACACTTCAGGGTCAAGGATTCCCTATAATAAAATAAAGTGATAATCGAACATTACTGAAAAAAGTTAGTTGTGGGTTGTCCAAGGCTAGGTTAGATATTTTGAGCTAAGTTAATTGTATATTTACGTCTCCTCATCAATCATCTATTGTTATTGTTTGCCATTACAAAAATAATTTTGGAAGCCTATTACATATTATGATTCCTTATGTGTATTTAATTTTACTACATTATATGGTATTAAGAAATCAATTAGTATCCAAAGACAAAGAAGATAATTTTTAGCGGGACGTTACATTTGTTAAAGCTACTATTTAAAAGAAAAGTGATAATTATGAGTAGATAGGTGGTACTTTAGAACAAGTGGAGTTTGGTTATCTTAGCTATTGAAAGTACTCTTATTATAGAGGGAAAGTCAATTAAAGAAGAAGTTTTATCCTAAGAACCTCTACAGTAACTTGTATATTGAGAAAGCTATAGTTGAAATCAAATCTTGCTCATTTTGAAAATATGGTGGTTTTGCACCTTTAATTATAATTGAAGGCATTTATTCTACATTTAGAGCAGTCCAATGGGTCAGTGGAAGAAGATTTGAACAAAAAAAATGCAGTCTGTTCATAAGTTAATAATTTGATAGATGCAAGTAGGTGGATTTCTTGTTGGTTATTACAAAGTATTATTGGTGGCTAATGACTGTGCTCAAATGAAAGGAATTAGTGTTGTTTAGTTGTGAAATATTCCTCCACTCGAATTTGATTGGCTTTTTTAGTATAGTTGAAACTATATTTTAAAAGAGAAAATTTACAAAACTTAGCTAAATAGGTTTAGAGTTGCTAGAATTAAAGACATTGTGTAATCGTTATATGGTAATGGTACAAATGGTCTAATAAGGCAGAGGAATACAAGAAGCAGATGTGACTATGGTGGTATTTATACAAGTTACAAGTAAAGTCTCTAAAATTTGAAGCGGTATAATAATTATGTTAAAAGTACCATATGCAAAGTCATAGCTTAATTTGGTATGCTTAAAACCCGACATTTCACAAGTAGTTAGGTTTAAGAGTAGATATATGTATGATCTTAAAAAGGATACTAGAAGTTATGAAATGGATTTACGATAATCATTAAAGATCGTGGAAGTTAAAATTGATTTGGTTTGATCAGGATAATTTGTTTAGTCATTGGGTTGATTTTGATTGTACTGGTAATTTGGATTAGTGTTAGTCAATTGCTACATTTGAATTTACCCTTGTGAGAGCTTCAGTTAATTAAAATCAAATTTACAGCAGAGAACATGGTAGTTGTAGAGGTTGTGAAGGAAGTTATTTAGGAATTATTAGAAAATTTAGTCAAAAGAAAATCATTATTTATTCTAATAGTTAGATGCTATTTATTTAGTGACGAGTTCTAATATTTTATGTTGTATTAGGCATGTTGAAGTTAAATATCATTTTGTATGAGAAATTGGAACTATTGAGAATCTTATAGTTGTGTTGACTAAGATTGTAATATTAATCAAATATTGCATTGTTTGGACTTGATCGATATCTTGATTTGTGATTGCATCATTTAGTGCATTTAGAGGTGTCACATAATTTGTAGAGCATGTGAAGACAAAAAATTTAGTTGGTATCAGTTAATTCATCAAGGTGGAGATTGTCGAAAAAATAGCTCATTAGTCATTTTACATTTGTCCCACATTGGTTAATGAACTTAGAGTGAGAGAGTTAGTGAGTTTATAAAATAAACTCTTTATTTTAATTTTTATGTATGCTTAAATGAGTGCCCAATAAGGGAAAAAATTTTCATTTGGAGTCAACTCTACTTTGACAAATATCAATAAAGTTTTAAGATTTTTTTTATAGAAGACTATTTAGTTAAAATATTTTTATTTTCACCTTTTGTCTTTTAGGTATTTGTGATAATACTTAAAATTTTTGATATTATAATTTGGTCTAAATATTTAAAAATTTATAATTTGACCTAAATATTTTAGAAGTTGTAGTATGACTAATACTTTGAGCATTTGTAGTGTGGCCTAAAAATGTTGTAATCTTTACAAAATTTAAAAATAGTAGAATTTTGATAGCTTTTAAGGATGTAAGTATTTATACCGAATTTCACTAAATATTATGTTTTCTCTATTTTCTCTATACTATTTATTGTATTGTGATTTATTATATTTAAATATTTAGCATAAATAGTAGTAATGGTTGTTTGAATTTAAGAATTCTATTTATAATTGATTTTGAGAGTTTTCATTGCAGTACAACTAATTGAAATCAAAGTGTAAATTTTGGTTATTGATTCCTATTTATTAAATATAATAAATAGTTAGAACTTAAATATTGATATTGTTTATAGTATATGTGATACTGCATTGTGTATTTGACCGAACTAACTGTATGGTATAGAAATGACATGCGAGAATACAAAAATAAATTAAGATATTTTGTTTTATTTTAGATTATCTTTAGTTAAACTATTTAATATATTATTGTCAGGTAATTGCCTGAGTTCTATATAACATTTAACTTCAGAGTATTTATAAGTACAATAGTTATATCAAAATTTGTGCAGACATAATTAAACGTTTTACACTTTCTTTTATTATTGTAAGACTTAATAAGTAATATTAAGACTTGTTGTTTTATAGATAGAATGCAGTGCACTATAAAATTGAGGGGGTTGATTAGTAACTTTCGCATAAGGACTCTAAGAAGTGACATCAAAACTAGTTTGTTGTTGGTATAGAACACATGGTATCAGAGCAATTGAGGTAAATCCCTAATAAGTAGTATCAGAACAATTGAGGAGAATCTTAACACTGTAATTATGGATAATTTGAAAAACCATTAAATATATTATATGATAATAAAATAATATTACGATATTCTAACAATAAGAGGAGTTTAACAAAATCAAAGTATGTATACTTCAAGTTCTTTATTATTACAAAAAGAATTTAGAGTGATCAGGTGTCTATTAAGTGATTGAGACAAACTTCATATTTGCAGGTTTACTCATTAAAGGATTGCCACCCAAAGATCTTGTATAAGTACATTGTTTATATACGTATTATATCTCTTCAGAGTCGAAGGTTTTAGTAAGAGTTTGTATTTTAGTTGCTTTTTTGGCTATAAATATGCTACGATTTAAGATTACAGTAATAAAGAATTTTAGTTTATACTCTAAATTTATATTAATATCATAAAATAGACCAATTAAAAATAAAAATAATTAGATTACATTATATATAATTTTCGTACTACACATCTATGCTTAATTTATGTCATTTGATTGTTTTAATGTACATAACCATCAATAAGTTTAATTACGATTGAATAGAACAAAAACTCCTTTAATCATATATTAGAATGATCAATGGACTAAATTATTTGGGACGTATTTGATAATAGTAACAAATTTTTGAGCTCATAAAGTATGAATTTATTTATATGTAGAGATTGGGTCTTATTTCTATACTGTGATAAATTAAATAGAAATAAAATATAGACTATTCAGTTAATTAGGTTTTTTACACTCATTAGATTATGGTCTTTAATCTTTAAATCAGTATCAAAGAGGTGCTTTTTTAATATTCTACTGTTAGAAAATACTAATTTTAAATATAATATTTGAAGATTTGTTATTGCACAACTATTAAGATTTTAGCGTGGATTTGAGATATGTTTTCTAACTATTTATCCTAATGATTTAATTAAATAATTTTTAAAAATGTAATATATTTAATTTATCAGTTAAAAATATCCAACATTAACTTGTCTTAATATAAACTGACAACTTTATTGTCTATTTTATAATATTATTTTTAATTAAATTATTTTAAATATTATTGTGAGTGAGTTTAAGAGATTCAAACTTGAAATTTTATATGACTCAAAAAAAATTTTAGTGACTTAGTTTATTATCAAATCTAATTATTTCATAAATACATTAATTGATAGGATCCTTCCATTTGCATTATAATTTTCATTTGCAATATAAATTATTATTATTATTATTATTAAATACAATATAATTTAAATATATAAAAATAATTTTACTTTTCACACCAATCATAATACACCATATATAATTTTTTTATTTAAAATCTTATATCTTTTGCTTTTAAAATTAAAATAATTCACCACAACCTTTTAACAATCAACTAGTGAAAAAAAAAAATTTTTTTAGAGGATTCAATCGGTTTAAATGTAATTGCTTACATATTAATTTTATAAAATACCGTTATAGTTTATAAATTATTTTGGATAGAGTTCATGAAATATCGTTTCTAATTATTAGTATATCTTGTTTCAATTCATTTAATTATGATTTAGTAACTCTTAGTTTTTTATACTTGTACATAATTAAATTTTATTTTGCTTTTTATAATAAAAAATCAAGCCTATCATCTTTTTTTTCTTAGTTTTATAATTCTTTATTATTTTTTATTATTGTCTGGTGAACAAATATATTATATAATAAGAAATTTAAGTAGGATAATTACTTTTACAGTGTCAAAAAAATATTATGTACATAATTTAAAACTTAGCTAAGGGCATAAAGTAAATTTTTTATTTGGTGTACAAAATAAAAGAATATTTTGAATAAAAATTTGGGTAACAAATCAATATGCCCCTCTTTTAAATTGTGTATGTTAATTTTTCTTATTACACACATAAAAATGATTATCCCACAGTAAAATCTTAATAAATGAATATTTGATAAACAATAATCTCACTTAAATAATAAAATCTTTTAATCTCAATTCGGAGGAGTATGCTAAATTAAAAATCTTACTACATGCATAAGCTAATAATTTCTTTAAAAAATTCCTTAAGACTCAATAATTATATAAATTAATAATTGATTAAATAAAAAAAATCACAATATTAAAGAATATTTGACTTGATAACTTATATTTTGTTAATTGATTTTTTTTTAAATATCTTTTTAAAAAAAAATTTTAATTATGTATATAAACTTGTATATCTTTACTTTGCACCCAAATCAACCCCATTATTAAACTTTTGTAATACATATGCCATATTTAGTATTTTTTTTTATATATTATAGTAAGATACAAATAATTTAGAATTTAAAAGTAAAATTAGTAACTATTTATAAAAATTATATCATATGCATAATCTTGAAACATCTTAAAATACTTTATTTTTTAAGAAATTAAATTTTATAACTACATCTATTATATGCATGTACTTATTAACTTTTACGTGCAATATATATTGGGATTTTAATTTTTGAGCACGTACATCTAATATATGTTATTTTTATGCACATATATGCTGACTTTTAAGTTTATGGGGTATGCACATATTAGATTTTGATTACATTCATTATTTTTGTATTTATAGGTTATAAACATATTTTTTAAAAAAATAATATATATTACTATTATGTTCCTGGTCGTGAAATTCATATATGATAATTGTTACAAGTTCTTAAGATGTATTTTCTACCTCAGAATATACCTCTCAGACCTGTAAGATCTTTTAGGTACATGTTCTCTATACAAATATGCATATATATTTCAAAACTATTTTCAAAATATATTGTCTACACGATGCTATAAACTATCTCTTCAAGATATTTTCAAATAATTTTATAAAATAATTAATTCATAACTCTCTTTTATGTTTAAAATAATATAATACAATTTATGAAATAGTACAATTATTATTATTTTTTAATCATCCTAGTGGACATACACATTAAAGCAGCGAGTTAAGTGAGTGTATGTATTTGAGGTTTTAAATTTTTGAGAAATAATCACAACTACTAACTAACTTTCTATTTTATTTGTGATTACTTGAAATTAAAGTATGAGGGAATGAATATATGGGAGTCTATTATGCGAGTAAATGCAAAAACATATATGAATATATAAAAATATTTGTAATAAAATATTTAAAATTTGTATAAAAGTCAATTTTTTTCAATAAAAATTATAGCTTGTATATGAAAATTATTGGGTTGGCTTTCTTCGTTAGCGTTTACTCTGCCTAAGAGTAAATTAAAACCTTCAGTGATTTTTTCTTTTTATATAAAACTAATACAAGTTAAATAAAAGGATATCCATGTATTTTCAAGTAAAAACCATGCTCATTTTTATAAAAACTGTTTACCATTGACGTTGCCCTTAAGTAGCACATAAATTTACACATGTTTGTTCTCAATATTCTCAACTAGTGGACTACTCCACAAATGAGATCATAATTTTTCTTATAGTAATCTCATCGGTGCACTTACTCACCTATGACAACTATTACCTCAGTTCGTCCTTAGACTATTTAAATTTTATAACTACAGATGACTCTCTAGCCATTATCATCATAAATCAAATAAATTATAAAAATATATGAAATCCAATTTCAAAGTATGTATAAACATTTATCATGATTCAAAGCATGTCAATAAAACATCATTTTATCGTCACTGGTCTCATAGCTTTATATACAATTAATGTATCTCAATACTTAAGCTATTTATGTTTATTTTAAAATACAACAATGATAAAACTATTTTTTAATTTATAATGAAGTAAATTTTTATAAAATATTTTAAAAAAGAGGTTTAAATGAAAATTCCACTCATAATTTAGGAAGAGTATACACTCACTTCTATTCCTCATGCTTTAAAATCTCGTCACTCGAGTTCTCTAAGCATAAATCATATATATACCAATAATTTTATCAATTCTAAATCATATAGAAATTAATACAATCTATACATTACAAATAAACTCAAAGTGCTAAATCTCCCTAGCCGAACCTAATTTATTAAGGTTATATATATTTTTGATCATTTACTTGATTTTTACTAAATAAAATTTTATGGTCATTCTTATATCATTATAATTCCCATTCTAACTTGAATTTAACTATCGTATGACAATTTTTTCAAATGATACAAATTTGAATAAATAGT
>JAWDEX010164850.1:0-17385 GCA_035221805.1 Trichilia hirta | reverse complement strand
TTTGTCTGACATTAATTGTAATTAATACTGGATTTTCAGCATTTTGAGTGTCTTGTTTAATCTGTAATACTTTTTCATTTATCCTATGGCTGAGCTTAAAATGTTATAGCAAGAATAGTGCATGGTTCGTAAGAATTTCTTATATATATAGAAATGAAGGTTTTTATTAGACCATGCAATCACATTTACCTTCAGTTATCCAATCATAAATGCATAGGAGATAAGATTTTATGAAATAAAGATTTTTAAGACGATTATAAATTTATAATATTTTTTTCGGGACAGAGAGACATTTGCCATCCAACGGCAGTCGTAAAAGTTTTTTTATGCAACTTTGTTCCTTGTCCTTGTTGGAAATGGTAATAAGGGTAATATTTTCTTTCTGAATTTTCCATTTCCATGATTCTGTGACTACGACGTAATTGTTGTTTGCTTTTTGTATGTTGAATTTCAGGGTTGAGCCAAGACCGCCCGGAAGATAGTATATCCATTCAGTAAAGCGCAACAGAAAATTCTATCCATGGAAAGTCAGAATTGTTAGTGACTGCCTAATCAGTGCGATAATCCCGTAGAGAATGTGATATTAGATTGCAAAGGATTTCAGACCACAGAACCAAATCAATTTTACATCATGAGATCTGGAGATGATTTTATTTTGCTACAGGGAAAACCAATTGAGGCATTTGGAGAGGTATGAATTTCCACATGGTTGGGACACGTAGTTTCATTCAAGGTTCGGTCCTCCAGTACACAATGTTTTTAATGCATTGGAAGCAAATGAATTGCAGAAAATGCAATGACCACTTCTGACTCAACATAATGACAAGGAGATTTGATATCAGAAATAAAACAGAGATTAATCCACAAAAAGTATCACAGTGTTTCTATTCTAAAGAAGAAAAGCAACAGCGAACCATCCGTCCTAGGAACCACCTATCCAAACCATCTAACCCCAATAGCCAAAAGTGAACAAACACAACAGGAGATTAGAAGTGAATCTTGGGCTCATTTCCTCTTCTTAGTAGGTGGCTGTGAAATCTCTTCTTCCTCTTCCTCCTCCTCCTCCTCCTCCTCCTCCTCTTCCTCTTCTTCCCCATCATCATCATCATCGTCATCCTCCTCCTCATCTCCACTTCCACCATCACCATTGGCCTCTGGATCATCTTCAGGATCGCCGTTCTCTTCACCATCTTCTTCAGCAGAAGATTTTCCGCAGCTACATGTTCCATAGTCACATTTATCCGGAGGCCACCAATCCAGAGTAGCACAAATGAAATCATTATCTGTTTTTGCTGCTGGAATTGTTCCGTTAATGAAAACAGCGCCGTGAATGACATTTTCCGACAGGCTTGTACTCTGTGAATCAGCTAAAAATGAGCTATGAATCACCCAGAACAGCAAGAAACACACAAACACAATACTGAAAACAGAACCCATTTCACAGAAAAGAGTTTTCTTCACCGTCTCTTTCTCTGCGTCAGTTCTCATGGATCTGTGCAAACGAAGAATGGTATTATTATTTAGTAGCTAGTTGCTGCGAAGTAAGAACTGACTGAATATTTTAATAATCTGATACACTGAACGATTAATTTACAAATAAAATACTAGCTTAGTGAATCCTACTGGGGATGACTCTGCTGAACAATGATTATATTTGCATTTACAACTTAGATAGGGACTTGTGTTGTGTTGTTAGTCAAATGTTTTGATTTGGTTCTTACTTCCTCAGTTGAGCTCATATTACAAAGGATACAGTCAGAAAGAATCATCCTGAATGAAGCTAGAAAGCCTAAAATTATTAACGAAAGTAGGTATCGATAAGCAAAGGCTTCACCAGAACAAATAAATAATAAGCATATACATACAAGTATATGAAAAACGAAACTTCAACAAATCAATTGCATAATCACTTATTTCACTAGTTGCCAACAAGCATGTTTACCTAAATATGATTCCTTCCTGTATTTAATTATTCATTTTTCTGTTTTTCCTATATTTTCCCTGATTGTTTGGTGGACTCTCTTACTTTTCCGAGTTTCTGAATGATGATGTTCAAATATGGCAATGGGCACGAGCCCTGCACACTAGGCGATCGAGCCCACCTGGATAAAACTTGTTACTTTGGGGCTGACGTACTTATAACAAATATCCCAACTAGGTTTACTACTCGTCAGTTTTGAGCTGAAATTGATCTGAAAGTTTCTATTGAGTTCATTGAGCCCAAAATTCTTTCCAATTAAAATTCAATTGTTTTTTTTTTTTTTATATTGCATATTGCAATTTACAATCCACCCATATGGGATCATGCGTCGAATCGAACCAAATAGGCAAGATATGCTGATCTACTCCAATGACCGACATACTAACTTACAAGAGTGGGAATAAAGAACCAACTGGCTATGGCTGATTGGCGAATATTCATTGGTATTTATTCACAAGACATTCAGAATGGCAAGATTTTCAATTTCAGCCTTAAAATCTCCTGCAATACCCCTTTTAACGCTTAATTTGTCTTGAGTTTGCTGTACAATTCAATTTAAATATATTTAGTAACAAAAT
Source organism: Trichilia hirta (assembly GCA_035221805.1). Lineage (NCBI taxonomy): Eukaryota > Viridiplantae > Streptophyta > Magnoliopsida > Sapindales > Meliaceae > Trichilia > Trichilia hirta. Next base: position 14,826 of record JAWDEX010164850.1, on the reverse strand, counting down.
CGACTACGTATATCCCCCCTTTGGAATGGTAATAAGATGGAATATTATTTCCTTTAAATAAAAGCACAAAAAAATTGAAGGAAAATTCTCATTACACATGATTAATTGTCACTTCATATTATTTTTATTTTATTTTATTTTATAATTTTCTTTTAATAAATAAGAAAACAAAAAAAAATTGAAAGTCATAATTTAAAAAAAATATTTACACGCCTATTTTTAAGAGTCTTGGTTGACTCTTCGGGGAGACAAAAGATATCTAATTTGAGTATAAATCCTAATTACATTCTAATTTATATAATATGTATAAGGAAAAAAAAAATTCTGACTAGAAAATTAAGATACCTTAAATTAAAAGAGTTTTGTATGGCTTATAATTAACTCTTTCGCTATCAACCCGTTATGTAAACAAAACCATTGGTTTTCAATCATTGTGCAACATAGACGATTTCTGTCTGCATGTAATGGCTTCAATATTCCACATTCTTGCTGCAATCATCTTCTTCACTCTCATTAACAAAGGCAAGTTTTCAGTACCCATTTGAAACAATTAATACACTATCATTTAGTATTTATTATTTAAAATCTGGGCTTTTACAAAAGAGAAGAAGGTGAAGATTTTTCACCTTTTTTCCCTTTCATTTATTTATTTATTTTTTTTGTGAATTCCCGATGCAGGTTGTTGCCAATGCACCCTGAATTCGATTACCATCAGCCAATCGAAAACAGGAAAATTGGTTCAAGACAAGCAAGAATGGCAAGCCACAATCTCCAACGGTTGCCAATGCACACAGTTAGATCTGAAATTACACTGTAAGGATTTTCGGACTATCGAAGAAATTGACCCTTCGCTCCTGTTGAAAAACGGCGATGAGTGTCTTGTTAATAATGGAAATCCTCTATACTATACAAACACAACTTCCTTTAATTATGCTTGGGATGTTTCTTTTCCATTCAAGCCTATATATTCACAGATTGCTTGTTCATAGAATGGAAATCGAAAGGCTGAATGGAATTGAATTAGTACTTTGATTTGGATCCTAATAACAACTTGAAGAGTTCCTACTGCTTAAACCTACAAATTAATGTTACTCTCAAATTTACCATCAATTTGTTGATTATTTCAAATTAACATATATATGAGATAAAAGTGTTATATATATATTGAAAGGTTATAACTTATTAACCCATCTTCCATCTAAAATTACTGTTAAAAAATTGAATAGAGTACCGAGCTATCAGTTTGGTTCAATTTTTTTCCTCACCCCTATTATAAGGGGTGAGTTCTTATATAAAGTTTCTTGCTTCCATAATTAATATATATGGAATTATTTTTTGTGTGAATATTTATACTTTTAATTTAATTAATAAATTATACTAAAAATAGTGCAAGAGTTCTTTTAATATCTGACGTGTAACAGTGACAAAAAAAAATGGAGTTCAATAATTATAATTATTTAATATTTAAAAAAATTAGGACTATTCAGCAAATTGTGCAAATTTGAAGTTCAAATGGAATTCGATTAATCTAGATCCAATTCTATGAGAATTTGAAACTTTAGAATTTAATTTAATCCCTCAATCTACCAAATTTGCCACAAATCTAGCTGCATGTCATGTCCATATCTTCTGAGCTGTTGATGGATGTAGTTAATGCTGCAATTAATTCAATTATTATATTTTATAATTTTTATATTTTTAAATTTGTTATATAATTTTTAACTTATAAAAAAAATTAAAAATTGTAACAACAAATTAGGAATTGTAACAAAAGTGTCCTTACATTTGAATGCACCATAGCTCGCCCGATATCTATTTATTGGATATACTTCCTTTTGATGAAACGACTCCTTCCTACCTCATAACTCTTCTTTATTAAACCATTCAATCTTATCTCCATGGAAAACCTACACAGCCTATTTCTACGAATATCTACTATCTAAACAACACCACATACAGCTTTTCAAATCATTCTGGAAAAAAATATATATACATCTCTGCAATGGGGAGATTTCTCAGCAATTATCTTCTTCATTACTATTACCAATGGCAAGTAAATCACTCTCATATATGCTTCAGATTTTGAATAAGCATTTTGTATGCTTCATTAATTTTATATGTGAATTACTGTTTCAGGTTCTTGCCAATGCACCCTGGATTCGATTACAATCAGCCAGTCTGCAACAGGGAGGTAATTGGGAATAATGACTGTATATGTACACAGACGGACATAAAATTATCCTGCAATGGATTTCAGATCTTAGAAGAAATCGACCCTTCCATCCTGGCAAAATCTTAAGACCCAGAAGAGGAATGTATAGTTAAGAATTGAAATCCATTACTCAATTTTTCTACATTCAATTTCACTTATGTTGGTATACTTCATTTCCATTCAAGCCAATTTCTTCCCAAATTGCGTGTTCTCAATAATATATTGACTTTCATTTATATGCATTGTTTTTAATGCGTTTTGGTTGTAATAAAAACTTGTAATCTCTTACTTCTAAATGAGAAATGTTACGCTGAAAAGCTTCCGTATTATTCTCTTTAGTTGATTACGTGATTAAATATCATTTTATTATTATTATTTTTTAATTTCAATTGCTTGAGAGATAAGAGGGCGAAGGATAACTATTAAAAGAAATTCATAATGAAAGTTATTGTTGGAATTATTGAACATACGGGAACTTGTACAAATATATCCTTATTCTAATTATGCAATTAAAGTATTTAATAAATATTTACGTGCATGTGATGCATTGGATATGGATCATATAATAAAATATACATTTGTCCTAATCAACATTGGTCCTATAGATATTCTTTCTTCAAGTCTTGGCGAATTTATTAGGCCAAAGGCTTATTCAACACTTGTTTACATTTGATTTTAGAAGTCAGTGTGTGGATGGGGAGAAGGAGAATGCTCTGCTGAAGCACTCGCATGTTTTTTCTTTGCGGAAATATTAGAAACTTAAATCATTGAGATATATTTCTTACTCCTTAAATCATTCTGTGACATAGATCCTAACTATTTTATTGTATTTAATTAATTTGGAGAGATTGATCATGTAAAAATTGTCTTGGATTGTTTTATCTAAAACACATATATGAACAAATTTGATTCAATAAAATAAGGACCATTAAAAAAAGACTCCCTCTTTGTATATATTATTATTTCTTTATGAATTTCTTTTCCTGAATGTTAGGACTCGTTTCGAAAATGCAATATTTCTGCACAATCACTTTATATCATAAGGGCTTTTGAATCGAGAGGAAATTTAACACTAACAATCTTGTATATAGTGAATGTTCTAGGAATGAACCAAGGTTGTGATCCTGATACTATAACTATATATCAACAGGAAACAGTAAGAATGATAAAAGGAAAGCCAGAGTTCCAGTTGACTTTGATTGACATTTGTGATTATCAGAGTTCCTGATCCTAATTCGGTGAAGAAGTCCAACGCCGGCTTTAATCGTTTTTTGGTAAAAGAAAATTTCATTGTACCAAATATAAAGGTCGATTTTACCTATGTTTGGGATGAACAGTTTCTGTTAACCGTCATGTCCTCTATTTCAGAAATTCCTTAATTAATTAAGGGTAAGAAATTTTTTGTATTCCATTCACCAGCTCCTATCCGCTATCCCCGAATGTCCTTAATTAATTAAGGATAAGAAATTTTTTGTATTTAAAATATTATGTTGAAGTTTATTTGTTTTTTCAAACACAGTTTGAAAATGTCTTCTTTTTGTTGTAACACATAAATAAGGCAATGCAATCTCTAAATAAATTTAAGCATCCCTCAATTTCGTTCATGCGATATGAGAAAACGGTGGTGATAATGTTTGTTCTGTGCTCAAAAGATGTTTCATTTTCATCATTTGGAGATATGTGATCTTATGTCTATATCTATATATACACACATATATGTATACATATGTACATATACATACATATTAATGTATATGTATACATATGTATAGAGAGAGACGCACACACTTACGTACATACATATATGTATTCATGCATTCAAGAAATAAGAGAAAACTCAGTATATTGAATATGAATCTATGGGTTTTTAAGCTTACATTTTTTTTTTCTTTTACATACATTGACACAAGATAAGATTGAAACAATTAAATCCTGGCCTTACAAAAATTAAATACTTGTTCTCATCAAGTGTAATGTTCTCCTATAGAAGTTCGAAGAACTGAAATCATTTTGCACACGTGAAATATTCATTCCAGTGAAGGTAGAAGGAGGATATACGGAACCATAGGAAGTGAGCTGGGCTGACTTCTGTTTTGGACTTATAATGGGATATATGTACATATATGTGTATGTTCATGCAGTCAAGAAATGACAGAAAACTCAGTATATTGAATATGAATTTATAGGTTTTTAAGCTTACGTTTTTTTTCATTTATATACATTGATACAAGATAAGATTGAAAAAATTAAATCCTAGCCTTACAAAAATTAAATGCATGTTCTCATCAAGTGTAATATTCTCCTATAGAAGTTTGAAGAATTGAAATCATTTTGCACGCGTGAAGTATTCATTCCAGCGAAGGTAGAAGGAGGATATACAGAGCCATAGGAAGTGAGCTAGACTTACTTCTGTTGTGGAGTTATAATGGGTTGGTTCGGCCTTATACCTAGATTGGTTTTGTAACCCGGATCCAGATATTCAAATGTTTCTTCTTCTTCGACACATGCATGCATTCAAGCGAATTTCAAATTGGGGAAGGCAATAGTGCCTAAATCTTTCGTGTCAACCATTAATTTGAATTTTTCCAAAAGCAAAAGAATTTAATAAAATAAATCACTTGAGATCAACTACTTAAGAATATATACTCCATGAAATCCATGCATTACTAGCTTGAGTTATAGCTAACGTATAGAATGACATGACTATGATAATAGGATCAGAAGTTTCCATTGATGTGAGTCCTTTCCTTTATAAATATGTCTAGATTGGTAGTATTCAATAGAAAGATAACAAAAAGTAAATATCAATAACTACACATAAATAAAAATGTAACGTACATCAAAGATTTTTTTTAATTATTTTTGAGCTTCACACATTTAAGTCTCACTCCCAATTCATACACAACACCGCTTTTAAATACTGGTAACGGCCAAAGATTAATTTTTGAAGATTCAAGAAGCTCAAATCAGGAAAAAGAAATCAATACATAATTGGCAACAATTTATACCCTATCATCCTCAAAGATATAAATCAATTACAGAATTTCCATTACTCCTCTTATATAAACAATTGAACGTTATTAGTTAGCAATAATTTCATATCATTGAAGTCCCAATGGCATCTCTTCAATACATTCTCTATGCAACTTTGTTTCTTGCTCTAACTAGCGAAGGTAACATAACAAATATTCATTCTATTTCCCAGTTTCTTTCATACTGATATTTGGTTTTGTTTCCCGATTATCTTCTTCTTCTGTGTGTAATTTGTCAGGAATGAGCCAACAACGCTGTCCTCCACAGACCATAAGCATAGAGCAACAGGAAACTGGAAGAATAATCAAAGGAAAGACTGAGTACCAGGTGATTGTCATTAATATTTGCGATTGTCCTCAGAAGAATGTTACATTGGATTGCGATGGATTTGAGACAGTTCTAAATCCCAATCCCTCCATCTTCACCAAGAAAGAAGCTAATTGTACTTTACTGCATGGGAAAAAAATCGTACCATCTGTCGAAGTTGATTTTACGTATGCTTGGGATGAAGAGTACCCATTTTACGTTCTGTCGGCAACACCAGCATGTCCTTAAGAGAAGAGTATTGTTCTTTTCATTCAGTTTAATAACTTTCCTTATGCTATTGATCTAGAATTATACAAGGATCAGTTATGTCCAATCGGTTCCTTTCTTTCCAGACTTCTTTGCCAGAATTTTTTTACAATTATTACAAATATTTTTGTGATTGAGATTCACGGTAAAAACTAACGATTGTTGCGAAACAAAAATCACCAACTATAATATCAGAAAGACAAATTCACCCCTTGGTAACCAAAAAATATGACAGTTGTTTCAGAGTCATTTGGTTCCCTAGAAACATAACCTGATAAAATTTGCATATGGATTACTTCAGAAGAATGTTATGCAGAAATTTGTTATGAATGTTTGAGATGTTATTACAATCTATCCTGAGAATACAGTATTTCGAAAGATATTCAAAATGTGAAGTATCGACTGCAAAATCGCAAGTGATCAACCTTAACATAATTATCTCGGATTTTCCCTTTTTTTTTTTTCCTTAAACACGATATCCCTTTGTCTTGAATAACCAAAATATATGTTCTCACAATGTCGACTCGTAATTAACATAATAGTCTATACTGTATTAACCTGTAATGACCAAAATCCTGATTCGCTAATGATAATAATCTTATTTATTTGAGTAGAATAAACGTTATTATGAATATACCATAATATAACTGTGTATAGGTCAAGGAAGATCTACAGCATAAATAAATAAATTATTGACCTTATATATATATATAGAGAGAGAGACTTGAGGAGATTTGTTCATTGCAAAACATTTTTTTAATGCATTAAATCGTGTCTTTTTTTCTTTTTTTAAAAAAAAGAAATCTAGGTGTCGAACAAATTCTGTCAATGAATATTAATGTTGAAATATAGAAACCATTGATCCTTTGACATTGACGAAATCTAGTCATGAATGCCTTGAGATTAATGGTTTAATTGCTGAGATACAGCACTTTCCTAAACCTGTTTTGTCTGACATTAATTGTAATTAATACTGGATTTTCAGCATTTTGAGTGTCTTGTTTAATCTGTAATACTTTTTCAGTTATCCTATGGCTGAGCTTAAAATATTATAGTAAAAATAGTGCATGGTACGTAAGAATTTCTTATATATATAGAAATGAAGGTTTTTATTAGACCATGCAATCACATTTACCTTCAGTTATCCTATCATAAATGCATAGGAGATGAGATTTTATGAAATAAAGATTTTTAAGACGATTATAAATTTATAATATTTTTTGTGGGACAGAGAGACATTTGCCATCCAACGGCAGTTGTAAAAGTTTTTTTATGGAACTTTGTTCCTTGTCCTTGTTGGAAAAGGTAATAAGAGTAGTATTTTCTTTCCGAATTTTCCATTTCCATGATTCTGTGACTACGACGTAATTGTTGTTTGCTTTTTGTATGTTGTTGAATTTCAGGGTTGAGCCAAGACCGCCCGGAAGATAGGATATCCATTCAGTAAAGCGCAACGGAAAATTCTATCCATGGAAAGTCAGAATTCTTAGTGACTGCCGAATCAGTGCGATAATCCCGTAGAGAATGTGATATTAGATTGCAAAGGATTTCACACCACAGAAGAACCAAATCAATTTTACATCATGGGATCTGGAGATGATTTTTTTTTGCTACAGGGAAAACCAATTGAGGCATTTGGAGAGGTATGAATTTCCACACGGTTGGGATACGTAGTTTCATTCAAGGTTCGGTCCTCCAGTACACAATGTTTTTAATGTATTGGAAGCAAATGAATTGCAGAAAATGCAATGACCACTTCTGACTCAACATAATGACAAGGTGATTTGATATCAGAAATAAAACAGAGATTAATCCACAAAAAGTATCACAATGTTTCTATTCTAAAGAAGAAAAGCAACAGCGAACCATCTAACCCCAATAGCCAAAAGTGAATAAACACAACAGGAGATTGGAAGTGAATCTTGGGCTCATTTCCTCTTCTTAGTAGGCGGCTGTGGAATCTCTGCTTCCTCTTCCTCCTCCTCCTCCTCCTCTTCCTCTTCCTCTTCTTCCCCATCATCATCATCGTCATCCTCTTCCTCTTCCTCCTCCTCCTCCTCCTCCTCCTCATCTCCACTTCCACCATCACCATTGGCCGCTGGATCATCTTCAGGATCGCCGTTCTCTTCACCATCTTCTTCAGCAGAACCATCTTCCTCCTCCTCACCTCTGTCATCATCATCCTCAGCTGCATCCTCGTCGTCATCATCTTCTTCATCATCCTCAGTATCACTACCATCTTTGCTCTCAGGACCAGCATTTTGCACCGGAAGAAGCTCAGAAAATGGAAATCTACACGGCAACATGTCTGTTTCTTAACCCTTGGACAAACTGGAAATAAATTAAACAAGGCAAAAGAACCCTGGCACAAACCTTCCAGATGTGTCAAGCTCTTTGCATAGATCTATTTCATTAGTCATAGTTCCCATCTGCAAGCCACGAACAAACAATGGTAAGACTAATTTGTTTATCACAAGTGAACAATTTGTGGAAAAGATGCAAGGAAGAATCAAACAACATAAAATGTATATAGGGAAAAAAAATTAGAAGGAAATAATCAAAAGACTAAACTTAAATTCCTTTTTAGACCATTCAACTCACTCTTTGAAAATCCAAGAAATGAAATTGATACAATGGTTAAACAACTTAATGAAGAATTCGTTCTACCGCTAAATTAGCTCATCTACTTTGTCTCAAAGGTCCATTTTGGGGAGGAGGGAAAAACAAGATTGAAAATTTCCACAAATGGCTGACCATTGTCACTGCATACTCACCGAAGGCAGGGAGTACCTCCAGCAGACCATAAAGGGTCCCCAAATTAAAACAGACAATTAAAATCAATCCCACATACTTTTCCCTAAGCAATGTTAGAACTCTTAGCCTCAACACTTTTGGCCACAACGGACAATTCTAGACTGAACCCAAGGCCTCTTCTACTATCTCAGATAACTGGTGTCAAATAAAGATCTCAATATCAAAAAGCTACAGATTGATCCGCACGCTGTAATCAAAGTTCAACTTGTAGAAAGCTTCCGTCTCATTTTCCCTTTCCTGGAAAAACTTGAAAGTAAAATCTATAACAACTAGACCCTAATCCCAGAGTTACCCAAGCCTTAGCCAATGACAAGCATGGCAAACATTAGCATCAGTATTAACCTATCAGTTGCAGAAGCCAGAAAAATAGGAAGTAACATAGGAATTGAGGAGACTGATGGTGCATCAAGTTCTCAAGAAAAAAATAACTGCATGTATAAAATAAAATGAAATGCAATAGAACAAGCAAACAGGAAAAGATACCCTGAATAATAATAATTAAATAAAATAATGAAAACATCTTTGACAATCATAAAAAAAATTGCACACAACAGCAGCATCAATGCAATACAAAGTATTTCAATCCTAAAATTAAGTTGTCACGAATCTTTTCTGGGTCAGATTTCACAATTTCTAGGAGACCCACACCAGATGCGCATAACCATATACAAATTCTTCTATAAATGATAAACATCTTAATGTTCCATTTGATTCTCAAGTTGCCCCTTGTTTTTCCCTTCCAATTCTTTCAAACTCTTCAAGTATGCTCACCGTTTCGTTTACAAGTCAGGAGGGGAAAGATCAGAAAAGACAACTTTTTCTTTCAATGAACTTTCTCCAAGAACCAGTAACATGACATAAGATTTAAAAAAAAAAACACAAAAGAACAATGAATGGCATCTTCAAGATAACATTCACATATTCTACAAAAGGGAAGAGTCATCAATTACTTTATCCCTAAGGAGTTAAATACATTCTAAACAATCTGAATTTCACAAATTTCTTCCCTAAATAAACCTCTCTATAAACACCAACAAATTATAAAACCACAACCCATATTGTAAAAAAATGGATTTTCCAATGTATTCACATATTTTCTTCAGAAAATTACATTCTAAATATAGCAACATGCTACTACTAAATACACGCACAGCACAGGGAAATAAACGAAGATAGCTCTCCATATAAACATACACACACACACACACACACACCCACAAAAAAAAAAAAAAAAAAAAAAAAAAAAAAAAAAAAGAAGGGAAAAAAGAAGAAGCAACGAGGTATAAATGTAAAATTCATAAACATGTTTAAAAAAAAGAAATCTAGAAAATATATAAAGATAAAGGAGCAATTGAGCAGATAACATAGAAGAAACTATCTTACCATCCAGAGTGACCAGGCAATAGACTCTGCAGCAACAATGGCCGTCTCTGCTACCACAGCTTCCATCGCAGAGCGAAGAACTCTCCCCAAAACGATGGCGTTTGAGCAAAAGTTCTGCATCTCCACCAATAACATTTTACCTAAGAGGAAGACGAACAACAAATCTAGAGAAGAAAACCCTTAATGAGAGAACAAATAGAAGAAAAGTGTTTTAAAAGCAATAGTAACAAAAAAATTAGGGCTTTTCAAATTGAGGATTTAATTAGGGTTTTGAACACATACCTGGAAGGATTGCTTGGGACCACTGGTTCTGGAAAGAGTGTGAAGCTGGAAATAGGGTGACCGGCGGGTGTTTTAGAGTAGAGTGACCGACAAGATGATCGTAATGACACATTGGGCCCCATATTTTATGATTTTACAAATACGGAAAAATGGCATTGATTTCAGTGAATAACTTATTTTACAATATTTATTACATCATTTCTTGATGAATTTCAGGTTAATTAAGATAATTTTTTTTGATTATATAGGAATATTATTTTTATATAATATTTATTTATTTATTAAATAATTAAAAGTTATAATATACAATATAAAATTCGAAAAAATTAATATCCAATAAATGAATATTATCTCATTAAAATGTGTAATCATTTTGGATGTTATGTTAGTAGAAATTAAATATCAAGAGCCTAGAGATGTATTGTATTATCCCATTGCCAGAGTCTACTAAACTGATGAATAATGTCCATGATTAGTGCCCAAATCCAGGCTAACGTTGGATCATTTTAATTTGAACTAATAACAGATTAATTATTGAACTCAAATTAAAATTTTGAAGGAAAAAATATAAAATTAATACTACGTATACAAATTTTTATATAAATTTAATTATATAAAATAATTTCTATATTTTCAAAAAAAAAAAAAAATTTACAAGACTAAAAAGTAATAAATTATTTTATAATAATAATAATTATACTCCATCAACTGTCACATCAATTTAAAAAAGTTGTATATTATATTTTTAGTATTACAAAATAAATAAAGATTACCAAAAAGTTACTGAAAGGAAAAAAAAAAAAAAAGTTCTCGGTAGCACGGATTTTTTTTCTTTCTAGGCGGTGCGAAGATTCTTATTCGGCGTTGAGAGAGATGTCAAACTTCTTAACTTTAACTTCTAATAATTAGATTCATACAATTCGATGATTAAAATCTAAATTTACAAAATTACATTTAATACTAATAACACAATATTTTTAAATTATATTAATGATTGAAAATATGTATTTAGAATTAAATTTAAAAATTTAAGTAGAAAGGATCTCATCCTATATATATATAAAGACAAATTTAAATTATATTTGATATTGCTGACTTTCATTAAACTTCAAAAAATAAAATTATAAAAAAATTTAATAACATTAATTTTTAATAAATCCTACTCATTTTTTTTAAAATTCAATATTTTTAAATTCTCTGACACTAATATTACGACTTCAAAACAACGATACCTCAACCTCAAGCATAATCTTAAACTCAAGATTATGCTTTGACTTCTTGCATCTTAAACAGACTCGTGCTTATGCTTTAACTTCTTGCGTCTTAAACAGATTCATGCTTATGCTTTAACTTCAGTCTAGCTTATCACTTACATCATAACTTCTTGCATTATAATTAAAGGCTACGTGTCACCAGGATTCTAGCGAGCTTTAGCTTCCTTCTCACCCGTACACTTGCTGCTGCACCAAAATTTGCGCTACATTTGGCTCCCCACGTACAAATTTTGGTTTGCCGGTAGTGTTCTCCCTTCTGTGGGGAGTTGGTCTTCGGCAAAACTACAACAATGTTCAACAAATATTTATTTATTTTCAGCAATTTTAAAGGGAAAAAAAATTCACTGTTCCATTTGTACATTCTCATGCCCCAAACTACAGCAATTTCACAGAGTTACTAACAATTATTTTACAAGTGTACATTGTTTACAATATAAAAGTTCAAACTAGAGAACTAAGACTCCGCCTGGTATTATAAGTGTAGCATTTTTTACAATTTAATTGAACATCCCAGCTGGCTAGCTAGGCCTTGGCTTGTTAAATTACAGCTTTGATACGCTGACATTCAAACGTTATACCTTTCATTTTACAAGAAAATGATGTAATGAACTCTATGTTATAACTGCATACCTGCGTAATGACCTATGCTAGAACTGATTTAAATTAGTAACCATTCAGATTAGTTTACATCAATCCTGGGTACCGGAGTTGACAATGGTCATCTTAAGAGAAGGAACACCCCAGATTCAAGTGGCTCAAAGTGGCAAATAGTTAGTCCTACAGCAAACTGGTGGGGTTCGTTGGGATGTGCCACAATTGTCAGTCAATCAAAAATCGATGATAAACAGAAGTCAAAATATTAGGCATAAAGATGAAGAAAGCAAAACTAAGATTTTACTTGGTGAAAAACTAAAACAAATTTGACTGTAAAAGTCCAATAAGAACTATTTCAGGCACTAGATTAGGGTAAAAGTTGGAAGATCCATCAGTCAGTGATTCAACAGCCACATCTGAACATCAGTGTCAAAGTTGGAACAAAGAAAGAAAAAGAAGAACACCAAATTTATCATTGCAACAGCTAAATTAAGATTCAAGATTCAAGAAAATATTTCATCAATAGCTATCTAACAGAAGAAAAAGGTATTATTTTCATTTTCACTTCAGGATAACGTGATTTATGTTGACAACAGCAGCAACCAATATTCTTACTCTTATTAAAGATCTACAGGCTAGAAATACGAGCCACGAAAAACAATGCATGATATTGAACACTAGCTGTTAACCCAGAGAACCAAGGCTAAAAACAAGTTTCCTTAGACAAAATTGAGAACATAAGGCATATGTAACCGATATGTGGCGGAAGATAAGCTGAGTATTCAGTGAAATATAAGCTGAAGAATTGATCTGACATTGTAATTGGAGATTTAATGTACTAAATACACGCATAGTTCCATCTACAAAGTTGCTATGCCGCAACTGGCCATCACCCGAGAATGTTGCACGGGAGATTGGCACTGAGAACTCTCATACAATCTACTAAAAATACAAAACATACGCATCAAGTATTTTCATAGGTAAAGTGCTAAAAAGGGAAGGTGCATAATAAAGCTACTTCTATACATGATTGGTTCTGCTATATTTGGCCATTACCAATACAGTGCTTATCATGAGACATAACATCATTATACAAAGAACGGTTCGCTCAATTGCTTCTTTCAGTTCATGAATTTATCAATTAGTGGAAGACGAAAGACCCCTCTATATCATGATATAGTCAATGTGATATGAGAGAATTGTAGGAATCAAAACAAGAAAGCACCCTAAATGAGAAAATTCAATTTCATCATCAGCAAATTACAAAATAAAACAAAATACCTGCCTCAGACTTTCAGGAATTGTTGCGTCATATGGCAAGCTGAGTCTTATTAGCGGCAAATGAATTGTTTCTGATCTTGATGAAATTGAACTAGCATGTCTGATATCACTTCAGATGTCCTCCCATGAATTCGTAAGATAGTGATCGGCAGCTGCTTCTCGCCCTCACTGCTCCAAACAATGATCTTGAGAAAGGAACCAAACAGTAGTTCATGTGAAAGTGACATCCATTAGGACAATGATTGCTTGAAAATGCTTAATTATCAAGCTAGTTGCCTCCAGTAAGATTTTGACATTAGTCTTTATCTTGCACTTAAAATTAGAAAACTTAAAAAGTAAAGAGGACGAAGATAGCAGACAGTATCGTCAAGTTAAGAATGAGAAATGTATTAATCCACACTGCATCTATGGTAGTAAGTACAGAACCAATATGTTCCAACTTCCACGCACAGAGCAATGAAAATTTCACCTCCGCTCAATGGGGCAATTTTCAGCATCCCCAAAATCCAGAAACTAGATAGAAAAATAAGAGTTATCATATCATACAACAGTTGAACTTGTACAGAATTGCATCTTTCTGCGATGCATGCTGTATCAGTAAGGATACAAACTTGAGAGTCAGCACCTGGAGTAACAAATATATTCAGCAACCTGGAGAAGGCAAGGCCAGTGATTCTTTTAATGCGACCTTTAAGCTTGGCCTTGACCTACAAGGAGGAAAAAAATGACAAACCAGGTAGATTTCTTCCTATAGGTACCATTGTAATAATTGCTCCAAGAATAATCATACCTCATCCATAAAAACGTTATATATTTGTAGCGAAGAATCCTCCAAGCCAACAGCAATTACATTGTTATCTTGATGATGGTAGCAATACATGTTGCTGCAGGTGGTGGTGCCATGAAAGTCATCATTGTCTAGAAGTACCCAACAGAAAGTAAATATCAGTCAACACTCCGAAATATTTTTAATGTGGAACTAAAAGTCTGAAGTTATTTTTCTGGGAAAACATCAAGATTTTCACGACTTTTTGTGAGAAACGTGCACAAATAGACCTATGGTTAAGACTCTTAATTCAAGTACTAGCCAAAATGTCATAACGTAAGATCATTTTAGTCAAAGCAAGGCAAGGCACAGTTTCTCCCTCAGGTTTAGCACCAACTAAATCATTGGTCATGAACATGGCTGATGCTGCTCGCTCTAGACTTGGTGGAGCCTTAGTAGTTGCTTGTCCCACAAAATTATTTATTAGCAATCATCAAGTCAAATCATAAGTGAAGTAAGGAAATTGTAAGCATCTGTTGGAACTCGATGATAGAAACAGATTCAGAATCACCAAACATTGCCCGTATCTGCCCACTTATATTCGACTGACATCA
>JAWDEX010164783.1:0-17398 GCA_035221805.1 Trichilia hirta | reverse complement strand
CATCCATTCTTTTAAGTAATTAATAAATTATGAAAAAATCATCAATTTCACATTTTAAATCAATCAAAATGTGAGAATTGAAAAGGAAAGAAGGAACCGCCAAACTAGAAAGAAAGGAAAGGAAGGAAGAAAGAAAGAAAGGAAAGGAAAAAAGAAAAGGTTGGAAGAAAAAGAAACTTGTGTGAATTTTTTTTTTTTTTCATTGTTTTAATTTGTCTATTTTATTATTAATTTAGTTGTAGTATTATGAATTTAAAATTTTATGCTAGGGTTTAGATATGAAATTAATTTTAAGTTGATTAATTTATATGTTTAATGATTAAATTATTGAAGAAAATATAAATAAGAAATAAATGTGATTATGTTAAAATTAGTAAAATAGAATTTATGTATAATGATGGATTTTTAATTTATTGATAGAAATATAATAATATATGAGATTAGATGAATAAATTGAAATATAGGAAGTGAATAGATATATATATGTTGGAAAAAATAAATAAAAATAAAATTTGTTAAAATCTAGTTTATAGAATAATAAAGAATGCATTATTTTGGCCTAAATAAATTGTATTATTTTTTAATTTTTTTAATAGTATATTAGATAATTATTATTGTGTTAATAGTATAAAAATATTGATTTTGTGAATAATAATAATAATAGAATAATTAAAAAAAAGGACCATATCTCATGATTTCAAATTTTCAATCCAATGGTCTGTTACAAATTCATCATTTTCAATTCAATGGTCAGAAATTAATATACTATTATTAATTACTAAATTTAAAATCAGTATACAATTATTAATGTTTTTACTTTTTAGTTACAATATAATTTATATTCTAAATTTTACATTCTTGTTTAATTTTTTGCATCGCAAATTTCTTTCACATTTAAATTTTTTTTCTTTTATTTATATTTTTTAACTTAGATAAAAAAAATACAAAATATATATCAATATTCAATATATATACACACACATAATGTAGTACTAATATGATTTATAATTTTTATTATAATTATAAATTATAATATTACATACATAATATTGTAATTTTGTGTTTAGAATAGTAATTAATAGCTAGCTAATGAAAAAATTATCATATAATGTTAATATATTATTTTCATATTAATATATAATTTATTATATGTTATATTAATATATAATTTGTTATATATTAACATGTAACGTATGATATTATATGTTATATTAACACATGATAGAACATTAATATTTTATATGTTATATGCATAATGTATTGACAATTCAAAATGTTAATTAATTAATATTAGTATTTGAAAAACTTTATTAAAGTTATATTATAATCTAAAAATATAACTACTAGTTATTTATTATCAATGTGAATTCTATTTTTAATATCATATTAATTAAAATTTAAAGTGTACTTTAAATATAATATTAAATTATATTCTAGTTATGTGTATTTAATATTAATACTAAAAGTATGAAATGAAATATTATTTACACTAATTACTAATACTAAGTACGAATTTAATATTAATCATTATAATCATATTATGTTAATATGTTATATGTATTTATTATTTTATTTGTAATTATAATTTTAAAAAATTAATATAGTTAAATACTATTTACTAATATAATTAATTTATTATTATTCTATAATTTTTAATAACCTAAATAATCTCATTTATAAATATCTTTATATTATATTGTTATGTTGTTTATAATTATATATAAATGAATTGGTTGTTATATATTCATATTATGTATTCATAACTATAATTTTATTATATGTGATGTACTTGTAATTTGACAATGATTAATATAAATATCTCTTTAAATCAAATTTACAATTCTAAGTAACAAGTTAGGTTATAAAATATAAACTATAAATCTATAATAAAAATATAATTATTTATCATATTTATTATCTTATATATATTCTTGTTAAATGACATTCAACAATCAAGTTATAAGTATATATCAACAAACTAAATTTTAATTGTTTATAATTGTAAATTATGAGCTATAAATATATTATTATTATTTATCATTCAAATATTTAAATTTTAATTTAATTTATTAAATATATTATTATTTTAACTTATTTTATTTTATTTGTTGTTGTTTTAAATCTAATAAATTATTTATTATTTTTCACAAATTTTAGAAATTTAAATTAATTATTTACTTATAATTTATTTGATTTAATAATTAAAATAAAATTATTAAAAAATAATTTAAAAATTATTATTATTATTATTTAATTATAAATTTGAGATCCGCGAGTTCGGCCCTTGAAATTGGCCTGCCGCCCAATTATGACACAATCCGTAAGCATGGCATGTCACGGTCAGTACGAGCCGTGTCTGACGAGCCGTGCTGGGCCATAATTTTTTTATTTTCCAAGGGCTGAGCTTAACTTAGCCCGATTAATATGCATACCTGAAGAACTCTAGCACGGGAACCTGTTAAGGGCCAGACCCGTTTGCCACCCCTAAATCTATTTGTCTAAACATATCACGTGCATTGTCACGTCCCTCGTTAATTAAACGTCAAATAACAACATATATTGGCTACGAAAAGGGAGAATGTGTTTAACTCGTCCGATCAATTCTAGTTTTCCTTTGGGTCCAGTTGAAGCCCAGCATATCAACCCAATCCCCATTGCAAGCCCTGCATAAAAAACTTTCAAATCAGCAGCTTGCTTTCTTCCATATCTAAGACCCGCTGCCTAATAAAATCTCACGAGTTTAGACATTGTTAGAGCAGCCTAAGCCTGCCGACGAGATCCATCCACTCCAGATATATACGCAGGATTGGAAAGATCTAATTCTGAAATCTCACACACCTATCAAAGAAAAGCTTTTGTTTTCTTTTTTATAGGAACGAGTGCGTGTTTTGATCAGTTTTCATAATGCGGGTAAAGAATCTCTGATACCGTGTATAGGTCTTACTCACTGAATTTTTCTACTAACCGGCGAAAACTCATTGCAATGGACATCATGTTTAGAGATTCTAGCGTGCAATTCACGGTTCCATAAACTCTTTGTTTGTTTCTTTTTCCTGATTTCCTTGGTCACATGGGCTGAGCTGAACTCAGATTACATGTTTATTTACACAATGGACAAGAACGTGACACCCGGAGCAGGACGTAGTCTGAGAGACTAGCTCTCTGATAACTGAAGGGTAATGGGTAAGAGAGAGCTGAATGATGTGATATTAGAATGTGTACCTGATCCACTGATTCGCCACAGAAAGTAGCAGAGGCCTGAGCCGATTCAAATTAAAGAAAAAAAGTGAAGTTGCTGTTCCTGTTTTTCAAATCAAATTTCGGAACTATTTTGGCTGCTTTAAGGATAGGGACGTAAATTGGATGGATTCATTCCTACAGCTATGACTGAATTCTGAATACGGTATGAACTGGATCTTAATATAGAAATTGGGTCGTCATCTATCTAGTTCATGCAGCGGCACATGTTAGATTTGATATATATTTAGAGAGAGAACTATAAAAATTAAAAACTTTATCAAATTGTAATTCTTAAAAGTAACATGCAACTCTGTATCGTGTTAGGCTTTGTCCACTAGCATGGATTCAGTCTTCGGATCTTGACTTTTGAGGATTGTAATTGCGACAGTTCAGTTTATTGACTATATAGTTTTTTTCGAAAGGCTACTGACTCCACAGTTTCTTGTACTAATTATTAGTTATTCTATCTCATGATTAATGAGTTAAAATTTATAACATTTCAATCCCAAATAATGCTTCATCAAAAAAAATCCCAATTGACAACATCAGTGAGTCTGATTTTTGATCAGTAAAGGTTATATAGTCAATGTCACAATTACCTGTACAGGATTCGAACTTTTAGACTGTCTGACGCTATTTTAGTTTAAAAGTTAAACTGAATTGTAGCAATTTATATATGATAATGTGGGACATAATTTATGAAATGTATATGCGTTTGCAAATAGTATGACCCTTTAATCTCTTGCATACATTATAACGCCCAAGATCTAAGACTCCTTAAATTATGCCCCAGATTATCATAATTTAGATATGTATATGAACTCGTAATTGGAAGCCATGTTCTCTATACTTTCAACTCGTCGATTGTCGTAGAATTTCCCTGATAAATTTTTGAAGAATTGATTTCAAGGCTCCTAACATGTGGACCCAATGGAGATGTAAATTCCACGCCTATAGGAATGATCGCCAGGCAGAGCGGGGAAGCCTCCTGTCTTTTAATCCCTGGGCCTACTTTAATCGAATGGTAAATGATGCTGGCCGGGTCCCAAACTCTCTGTTACTCCACTCCTGCCACGTGGAACTGATGAACTCCTGTCAGGTAACCGTGTTCAACAAAGTGTATAATCGTTTATAACCCGTGTGGCTGTGGCCCCAGCACAACTTGGAATTGATCCATTCGGTTCATATATATTATATATCGTATATGTTTTTCTTTTTTCAGAAAATTGTTTTTATTGTTTAAAAGAAAATATGATTGACCAAATTTAAATGCCTGCAATTTTGCAAATGATAACTACGTGGATGACGAAAATGCCATTGCGACATTGGGTGAGGATAAATGGCTCTGCAAGTCACAATCACGGAGAAATTGCATGCGGATAGAAAGAACACTAACCTAGCTAGGGTTTTAGACGCAATTTGTACCTTATTTTAGTCACAAACAATACAATGACCACCTTATTTTAGCTATATTATGTTCGAATACTTTAATTTGATCACAATCTGTTAACAACGAATTCTTTTAACAATGAGGATAATGAAAATACGTAAGGTCCCCACTCAACCCTGTTTTTGCTGTATTTTCTTTGTCAGCCGGTCGAGTTAATACAGCAGAGCTGAATATTTTCAGGGATGTACTGAGCTGAGTTTATTTTAATTTACATTTCCAATAGTAGTAGTGTTTGTACAGCGTACGTAAACTGGCTAATGTTGCATGAGATAGCAACTGTGAGAGCGTGAGACCAGTTTTCAAACAGTATCACAACTCATAATTCACTTAAGTTCAAGCCTCATTGAATTAAATTACAAGAAATTGAGATAGCTGTGAGACAAACGTGAAATTAAGAAAGTAGCTAGTTTAAAGCGAATGGTTAACATTATATGTAAACCCTAGAATTGAAATTACCCTAGTGCAAGATTAACTAAATTTACAGAAACCAGTGGCTTCTTTATTATCATTTGATGATTCATATTCTACAGAGAAGTAGAGACTCTGAAACTACTCGATCTCCGACGAAACAAGGCAACCCAAATCTCAGAGAAAGCCCGGACAATGGCCTCGTGATGCTGCCTAGAATTCAAAGACAAAAAACACTCTAAGAGTTGCTCCAGATCCTTCTCTTCAAACATATCCTTCTCCAAAATCATCTCCAGCATGGATCCTTTAAAATCCTCGTAGGGATCCTCAGATTTCTTCACCACTGCAAAGCTGTCTCTGACTTTGCTTTCAAGAATGCACGGCATCAGCCTTTTCAGAAACAACGACAATCTCGCCGGAGTGTCCATCTCGGGGGAAGAAAACCCATCATTCTCTGTGGTCACCTTGCTTGTCTTCAGAACGCACCGGTTTACCTTCTTGACCTCCTTCTTCTTACGCTTAGCAACAGCCCTCTTGAAGGGGGTTTCTTTTATGGTTTCCAGTTGAGGATTCAACTCTGATGAGGAATAATCTGTGGATAAACTTCTAGAAGCAGTGACTAATGTTTCTGTTTCTTCACCACCTAAGTCATAATCATCAGCATAACCTTCGCTGCTAAATAATTCACTGTCAATAGAAGATGTGCTGATACGGTTCTTCGGCAAGTTTGGCGTCTTCTTCTTCCTTCTAGTCCTTCTCTTTTTCTTTCCCCTGTTTGGTGGTGGTGAAGAAGTAGGGAAAATAACGTCGTCGTTGCATGACGTGTTACCAGAGGCCGAAGAGTTGTAGATCTTCTGACGAGGTGTTTTGTCAAAGGCGTGGGCAAAAACGTGATACCTGTCTTCTTTCTCCCAGTAGAACTCCGGAGTTGGTGGAGATTCGGAGTGGTCTGTTTGAGAGAGGCATTCTGTTGTGGATCTTGCTCTGCATCCGCAAGCAATGGACGTGATAGCGGAGGAGACGTGGCGTTTAAGGGAAGAGTAACAAGTTTTCGTGGTCTTTGGGTAATGAAGCATGATGGGATGAGGATTGACAGAAGAGAATCGGAGGAATAAAGGGACAGGATTTGATGGAAGTGTTGAAGGGTGTTTTGAACGGCAGAAACTGAAGGATGGGATCATTCGACCAATGCGGAACTTGAAATCTTTCCCCATTGTTTTGTCTTCAAGGGAAAATTATGCAGCTCTAGTTATTAACTATTGAGCTTGGAAAAGTAGGGTTTAGATAGCGAGTGTAAGTAAATTAGTTGTTTTTTCTCCCACCAACACAAAAAAATTGAAGTTATAAATTGCTGTTTCTAAATTGAAGGTCTTTCCTTTCCTTTCTTCTGTTTTTCGAAAAGAGTATTGGCGTGTGTATTCGATGATGGATGTCATAAGAGTAAAATCCATATCATTATCACATAGTTCCTCCTCACTCCTTTTAATCGTATAATAATGTGTCTGTCTGTCTGTCTGTCTCTCTCTCTCTCTCTCTCTCTCTCTCTCTCTCTGTAGATATACATATAGATATAGATATAGACGCACACGCATAAACCTTTTTGAGGATAATCAAGGTCAGGCTGGTCAGCTAACCGTATCATGATTGAGGTCTACTTAAATTACGTTATATAGTCAAGCTAAATATGTAAGATCATTTCTATGCCAATCATCATCGATCCCCCCTGGTGTTGGTAATAATCCAATAAGCATTGGTCGTACATTACAACTAGATGCGTTAAAAATAAAATCCAAATCATTTTTAAAAAATCTGACGTACACGGACATGCATGGTAATAATTAGATAGTCCATATTTTCACTTTTACCATTAATTAAGCAAATAAAAGTAGTTAGACCAAAGTACCCAAAATAGCCAAATCCTTGCAACCTTGTGGCGTAACGAATAATATATGAATTTGAGTTCAATGCTTTATTTAATCTTGATGTAATCTTTTATAGAGGGCAAAAATTTATTTTGTTATTATATTATTATTATATATTGATTATTAATTATAAGCGTATGTTTACTCAAAAAAAATTTAAATGAACATTGAATTCAAATTCATCATAATATATATATGTGTGTGTGTGTGTGTGTGTGTGTGGATTATCTCTTTTTAATGAATTCTTCCCTTGTGCGGTTGTGCCCTACTCTGATTTCTTGAATATTTTTTGGAGGGAAGTCTCTCAATTCGAGGAAGCCAGTCTAGCCAGCCAACCAAGACCCAAAGCGCTTTGAAATTTTGGAGAACCACCGGATGATGATATAGATTACGGTCCAGGGAGACCCCTACCGTGCGCTGACCAAGATTCTCGACCGACATATATTACAAAATACAAAATACAATTACAAATTAATGCGAAAGAGACTTCACACCACCCGTGTTGCTATTTGTCTTCTTCTACTTTTTATTTCAATATCAATGTACATCATGATCATTTTTGTACTTAATTAATTATATATAGCTATTAAAACACATTCATCCTTCCTGAATTCCAGTTAAAAGTTAAAATCAAGTCAAGACAAAAATCTCCTGTTTCGAAGATCAGATGAGTTCTCCTATTCTGAAGGAAAATAAATTCAACAAAACTATTAATCCTATTTTTATTATTTTATCGTTTTTCCTTACTTCAATTCTCTTGTAAGGCAAAACTAACAGTGACGTTAATTTAATATACTTTTAAAGAATCCGGATAAATAATGTATTATAGAATCACCCATAATTCAAGAAACCCCGTTTTCACTGTTTCTGTGGAGTAATTGTTCTGTTTAATTTGGACCTATGAATAAGAAGACGATGTTTCCTGATCATACGAAATTTTACATGCGACAATCTCGTGCACAACATGGTTAACTTTTATTATACCGTTCGTGACATATATACGGTATATGGTGGTGTATATATATGGATAAATACGTATGTATGTATGTTATATACATATTTAGAATACAATGAATCTAACTTAGTGCTTGCATAAATCCATGCAAATTTCTAATTTTTAAAATATACAGAACTTCTTTATTATTTGTCATGAGTAATTAAAGTCATGTTCGATGTGAAGTATGGAGAGTGTTTCACTTGGTTCAGAAAGTCGCTAAATATAGTTTAAATTTTTTTGAAGCAATAAGCTAGAACCTCTGAATCAGAGATAGTTTAGCCGTGATGCTTAGAATTTATTGCCTTAATAAATATAGTAATCGTATGGAGGTAAATTTAGCAATGAACAGAAGCACGTACTTGAATAGCGCAAAAAATTTTTTTACCCCGCTAGCAAATTTAGTCTACTAACTCACCGACCCGCTGACCGGAGCCTTAAGCATGGAAAAATCCAAAAGGGTTCTTTAATTATTTACAACAGAAATGAAAGGAAGTGTGGCAGTCAAAAAGACGAGTAAAAAGCAGCTCTTGGTCTCTCCATTTAAGTATTGGTCTTATAGAATAAGCTAATAATATTGTTATATGTGCAAGAAAGGAGTATAGCTTTGTGTATGATTAAAACTTGAAGCAGAGAATAGTAGACTCATTGGAAAAAGTCAATAACAAATAAGCGCTTCTCAAAAGCATGGTGGGGATCCGAGGAAACAAAATGATCATCAGTATTATCTTTGCACTAAAAGTAAGTAGCGTTTTTCTTTTTCCATAGTCTTTTTTGGGGACAAGCGATCTTCTCAAACTTTCTTGTAAGATCCAATTTATCAAAACTAGTGCAGCTGTAAGTCCCAGTCATTGCATCACGTCAGATATGGCCCCCTCCAATACCGGGTCTCAACTTTCCGGTTGTTTTATTTTGATTATTGTTTCAAAATTTGAGCCATTGGGCCTACTCTGCCAGGCTTTTGAAGGCGCTTTCGGCCCTGTTGTTATAAAACACACGACTTTGCATACAACATTGTGAAAATGTACCCGTTTATTTACGAGGAAAGTCTTCCTTGTCATCCATATAGAATATCATTGGCATACTCATTTAATGTACATATTACATTATATTTCAAAAATAATTAGAATCAATAAAATTAAACAGTTCTCATCTTTAGGTGAAAGTAGGTAAGAACTGTTGGGCAATGGGTAGGTCATTTAGCACCACTTATTTCAATAGGTCATTTATAAAGTGTTTCTTTTCTTTTTGGCAGATTCAAGCTAAGGAGCTGACATCTTTACTTTTGACACGATCAAGAAAGTGCACAGCCTTAAGGTGTTTTTCTTTTCTTTTCCTGAAAGCTTCAAGGCTTTAAGGTTTAAATCAACATTTTTTTCTTTTTTTGTTTTTTTAAATAAAATTAAAATGTTTGGCCCATTCTAAGACATATATTGGATAATATACAACTGGATTCAATACAAAGAATTTGAAATCTATGATTGTCCCGATTTGTTTGTATTGTAATATAGTTAGAGTCTTAGTTTTAGGGTGTGTTTGACAGTTTTATCTCATTAAAATGCTTTATAGAATAGCTAACTTTCTTTTTCCCTTTTCTTGTCCTACTACGAAATTGATAAAAATGCTTTGAATAATTATAGAAGTACGTCCAAACTTGCGCATATTTTCCTCTTTTCATCTGAAAACTTTATGAGTGACAACGCATTTTAACAAAGAAATCTAAACTTGGGTATTGTTAATTTTTGAGTCCGGATACTCCCCGGGGAAGTTATGAGATATGTCCAGAGCCCCAATATTCTGAAACTAAGGCCATACCAAACCTGACTTCAGTTTTTCAATAGCCCATACTAAAACTAGTATGCTACAAAATAGGTGAATTTCGTCAAAGGTTAAAAAAAAAAAAGAAAAAAAAAAAAGGGATTTCCACCCCACTTTTTGTATAATCACATCCACTTGTTAATACACGCAATGAATTATCAAAAATATCCCTATCTATTTAATGTTTTATCATTTCTATCTTTCAGTACTATCATTTATATTTTTTATATTTATAATAATAACAAAAATATATCATATTATCTATCTAATAATTTTTCACTGATCATTCTCTTATTATTTAATTTTAGATACTTCATCATTGAATTATATTTTATTTAGCCTTGAATTATTTTTACTAAACGGAGAGGGGGACGATTCAGCAGCAATCGAGAAGAAGCTAAGCCAGATGAACTTATATCATGACAAGAAGATGTCATCAGTTTAAAGGAGTTGTAATTTGAATAGGATTGAAATTAAAGAGTTTGGTGTAATTTTATGTTTTCAAAATTGAATAGATTATTATATTCTCAATATAATATTTAGGCTTAAAATCCAAAAATAAAGGTCGAATTTTTTCCTCAGCAAAAAAGTTAATAATATAAAAAAGTTACGAACAATGCTTTGATCCAAGACCAAATCACGTAAAAATTTTTGTGCTCAATTGATTTTCTATTTTCTTGCATTATTAACCTTGCAGGAGAATAAACTGTCAACATTTTTATATATTATTATAATAATTTATTGTTTGTTATTGAGATAATACAAACAATATATTCTGGACCAATTAAACTTATATTATTATGAATAATGCAAATGAAAGGTAAGAGCGAGAGTGTGAACGCTAATGCCTAATTGCACCAAGACACACACAAAAGATCTTCGTTGAAGTAAATCCATTAGGCCTACCAAAATTTATGCAAATACAATCCAACCTACCCACAGCTATTCGTAGAGACAAATTTAGGTTTCTCATTTAAATGATGCATGTAACCCGTTTTTCGACAACCTAATCTGTCCTTCCGCAGGATGGAACAGAACGGTAGGATCACGGTACGAACGAATAAGTTTTTTTTTTTCAAAGTACTTAAATTATTCACCGAATTAATTTATTAAAAGTTGAGTTTAGATTTATACGAGCCTCTGCCAGCAGAAGTCATGGTAGCTTCACGTAACCATCCAAGACTGATTAAATAGACTGAAAATTACTGAAGAGATACAGCTTTCAGCAAAAGTCTAGAGTGATGAAATATGAGATTAGATATTGTGGTATATTAATTTTTAAATAGGAATATATAAAAATTTTGAACGTTAAATTTTAAAATAAATGTGTATAAATTTATTAAAATTAATATTATTAAATATTTTTTAATTTTAATTTTAAAATATAATAAAAATATCAAAATCTTAAATTAAAATCTTTTATTAATAGAAAATTTTGTTCTATTTGCTAAAAAGTGGCGAGTTGGTTTTGTTTTAAAATTGTAGTAATAACTTTACACCAGTTTTTATCAATTAAAAATTAATTAGAATAAAAATTTTTCATACAATTAACTAATTAATTTACATATAATTATTGCCTTGCGTTTTCTTGTAAGAGTACAGGTAAGTACAAAACCTTTTGCACATATAACCGTCATATTTATAATTTATTATTTATAAAAATATTATATAAATATGTGAAATAATAATAACATGTTATTATTATTATATAAAAACATGAAATAAGTGACAATGATATAATAATTTTATATTAATTATACGAAAATTTTATCTTAAAAAAGATAAAAATTATCCTTATCCGTTAGAGAGAGAGGAAGAAAAAAGACGGCAAAGTTACTAGTTAGTGGGAAAGTCATTGCTCCAGGAGACTCCGACTTGTACAATGAAGCACGTGCCAAAGGCGGATGGCGAATACCACTTTGGAAGTCCATGTTAAGATAATTGCATATGACCCACTTTGAAATTTGGATAGACAAAAGCTGGTGTGCGATTGTCAATTCCACCGCTGGCCAACTATGAAGGATGATTTTTTGAGCAATAATCTAAGCTATCCTGTAATATATCTCAATAATAAATTAATATTGTAAATAAGGGAACAACTAATTTAAAATCTATTTGTTGTTGTGATATATAGCTTAATACTTTGGTATTTTAATTTAATATAATTATTATAAAAAATTTTGGATATTAAATATAAAAGATTGTGTGAATTTTATGAAAAATTAATGTTATTAAACACTTTTTCAGTCTTATTTTTAAAATAGAACACAATCACTATAATAAAAGTAAATATTTAATTATATCTGAATTTTTTGTTGATTAATAAAAAAGTGTAATTTTAAATTATGTAAATTTTTAAAATTAAAAAAAAAATATTATTAAATTAATTATTATATTATTTAAGATAAGAACATCAAAATGTCTCAGAAAATTTCTTTTTTTTTTTTCCTCAGTTTTGATTGCGAAATTTGATGAAACAAAGTTCATTTTTTGTCTTAGGTCCACTAGTCCTGCTGCCTGCGCCACCCTCCCACTTCTAAATCCACGGGTGAGAATGAGATCGATCATCGATGTATTTTAAACTCCCACTAGTTAGTGATTTACAAAAAGGAAAAAAAAAAAAAAAATTGAAAATTACTAATCCAATTTCCCCACGTTACCATGGATCTGAAAAATAATATACCAGTTTTTCCTTCCTCGGCAATTACCTGCTTTGGTTAGGTTGCTATACGGGCAACTTGAAAAGCAACATTACTGTGTAGAGTTTTCAACAGAATTAAAATGCTTTAATTTTTTTTAAAGAAATATTTTTAAAAATTATAAAACCAGTGCTTTGAAATATTATGTCTATAAAAGCACATGATGATATTTCTTGACCAATTGACGATATTGAAGAAATTACATTACCGCAAGTTTGTTACTTATTCAACCAAAGGAGATGCAAAGATCTCTGTTCTAAATTATAACTTTTTTGTCTAATGCAAAATTATACCTTTAATAACTCAAAATACTTGGATAACAAATTGAACTTAGCCATTAATTTATTTGCACCTTAATTGCCCTTTAGTTTATGCTATGTCATTATCACCTCATTTTTAATTTATTTAATTAATTTACTTATTATTTTATGCTATGTGAATTTGTATAACATAATTAATATTCAGTTCTATTTAGAAATGTTATGTATAATAATTGTTAAAATAGAATTTAATTCTCTTTTGCAATTTGTTGTAACCAGTTAATTATTTATTTATTTTACATAATTGGATCGTCCTAATTAATTATTTCTATATTTTCCATAATTAAAGATTCTTGCGATCAAAAAATAGTTCCAGGTTATTTGGGATTTATGTGTATGGCTTCTCACCTTCTAATGGTAACATGCTGGCAGGTTTAAGCCATATTTTGGCTCCTTCCCACAATTTGTTTGACGAAATAGATTTTTTTTCTATTGGGAGAAGACATTCACTTTGGGTATACTTAAACTTCAAACAAGATTATAAACAAGTTTATGTATACTCTTAGCATAGTCTTTAATTAGAATATTGGTGTAAAATTGGAGAAAGATGCAAAATTAAATTGTGTACGTAATAATCTTCTACAATGAAGACTCGAGGAAAAAGTTTTTTCTATAGTTGTCTTATGCACAAGTCAGTGCTTAAAGACGGTTAGAAATAATAGAAAAATAAACTATATACATAATTACAATATATGCAACAAACCCATAATTCGGTAATATGCCTCTCAATTTTTTTAACAGCTTAAAAAAAATAGCATGTGGATATTGATAGTTGTGAAAATAGATCTTATAGGCATAGATATGCGGTGAAGCTTAAATTCAGTAAACTGAAAGAGTTAGCGAGTTTCCTTCTATGTAGCATGGTCAGGCAGATTCTCAGGTTTGAAAATGCCGAGTCAATGCCCTGTCACGCTGAATCCTGTTGAAATTACAGGTCGGATTTCTTTCCATGGCATTCTTAATCTTATCTTATCCAGACTCAAACAATACCACGTACAAGAGTCGGGCATTAAATGCGAGACCAAGAACATAATGCATGCCAGGAGTTTCAAACGGGTTATATTTGCCAATATATCTGTGTAAAATTAACTAGATTGCCCAAGACACAGCGCTTTTTTGGTTTGCTGCCTAGCTTGACCTGGTAATTGTCTTGGAAATATAGAGGGAAATTCTCTTCCCTTGCCTGAACAGGTGGGTACCACGCAGAACTGTGCGTGTCTACTGTCTTATGTTCTCATCTTCTATATAATAAGCGAAGCCTCAGCCCATAAAGAGCGAAATTAGAGTCATAGAAGAGAAGAACATAAATAGAATTGAGCATGGGTGTGCATGGAGTAAATACCTTGGACGGTAATGGAGAAAGTCAGAAATTCAACAAGTATGCCGGTTCTTGTTCTATTGTTGCTTCTGTGATTTCTATCATCTTTGGATATGGTAATTCAATTCTTCCTTCTCTATTTTCTTTTCAGTTTCTTTAATAGCTTCTACATTTTTTCTCCCTAAAATGAAACAAAATATTGAATATTTTATTAAATATTACATAAACATGAACGAAACATATTCCATTACCGATGTGAAATCGTGGGATGGAATCCATTACGAAATATTATATACGACACGAAACTTGTTCTGCAAATTCATGTATATTTCATATGCACACAAAAAAATTTACTTCACTATTTCTATTTCAATTTCAGACACTGGCGTAATGAGCGGGGCCATGATATTCATAAAGGAGGACCTCAAAATCGACGACGTTGAAGTCGAAGTCCTTGCTGGAATTCTTAACATGTGTGCCCTTTTGGGTTCCCTTTTTGCAGGAAGAACGTCTGATTTTATTGGCCGCCGTTACACAATCGTGTTAGCCTCCGTAATTTTCATGTTTGGTGCAATTATGATGGGTTATGGGCCAAATTACCCCGTCTTGCTCACTGGAAGGTGCATATCTGGTATTGGTGTTGGCTATGCCCTGATGATAGCTCCAGTTTACTCCGCGGAAATTTCATCAGCAAAATCGCGAGGTTTCTTAACCTCCCTGCCGGAGCTTTGTATCAGTATTGGAATCTTATTAGGCTATGTGTCAAATTATTTCTTTGCAAAATTGACTCTGAAGCTTGGCTGGAGATTGATGCTTGGAATTGCAGCCATCCCGTCGTTCGTATTAGCTATCAGCATAATAAAAATGCCCGAGTCTCCAAGGTGGTTAGCGATGCAAGGTCGTTTAGGGGATGCCAAGAAAGTACTGTCGCTAGTATGTAATAGTACAGAAGAAGCCGATAAGCGTTTTCATGATATAAAGATTGCAGCTGGGTTTGACGAGAATTGCGACGAGAACCATGTCAATCCTCCAAAAAACAGTCGTGGTAAAGGGTTGTGGAAAGAACTGTTGATAAGGCCTGCACCTGCTGTGCGTTGGATCTTAATCGCAGCCGTTGGCATACATTTCTTTCAGCACGCAACTGGAATTGAAGCTGTTGTGTTATATGGTCCAAGAATTTTTAAGAAAGCTGGTATCGATAACAAGCAGAAGCTCTTGCTTGCCACAATTGGCGTGGGACTGACAAAGACTGTATTCATCTCGTTCTCTACATTCTTACTCGACAGAGTCGGAAGGAGAAAACTTCTGCTATTTAGCACAGGAGGAATGATTGTAGCCCTGGCAACCATTGGGTTTGGTTTGACTATGGCTGAAAATTCGAAACGCAAATTGACGTGGGCATTGGTTCTGAGTATTGTCGCTACATACACATATCTGGCATTTTTCTCCATTGGCCTATCTCCAATCACTTGGGTCTATAGCACTGAGATTTTTCCATTGAAATTAAGAGCACAAGGAGTAGCTATTGGAGTTTCTGTTAATAGACTTCTAAACGCTACCATTTCAATGACTTTCCTTTCACTCTATAAAGCAATCACAATAGGTGGAGCTTTCTTCTTATTTGCTGGCATGGCTGTGATTGCTTGGTGGTTTTTCTATTTCCTTTGTCCAGAGACAAAAGGCAAGAGTTTGGAAGAAATGGAGGCTCTCTTCAGCAGAGGTCCAGGACGCAGAAACGCTGATGTAGAAAATCAACATTGAAACAATGGTTGAGTTCAAATTCTACCATTAAAATAGAAATTAAGGAAATCTTAGACCAGCAGCTTAAGTAATTTGGTCTTGGGTATTACATCGTATGTCCTTTTTTCGATAAATCAATTTGGGAATTGTTAAGACAGTAGCAGTGGCGTGTACTTATATATTCGCGGGTATGATTGGCTGTGCAGCTGAGTCAGAAACCAGGTCAGAAGAATTCAAGCATCGTGCAATGCAGAGCCAGAGTCATTGTTTTGAGTCATATGTTACATGGTTAGTATAAGAATAGTCTGTTTATCACTTCACTTGGATTTTTATTTTCATTTGTAATCTTATCAGATACTAGAGTCGGTGTATCCGTAAGACTCGAGTGTCTGAATTATATAAGAGACAAGAAAATGTACTATTTAAACTCAAATTCTCTCAGTTTCTTTGTCTCTAAACTGAAATGCACAGAGGAATTTTGAATTGTAATTGTTGAAATGCTGAGCTGATGTTTTGTAATTGGTTCATCTTCAAAGATAAATCCTCGTCACTTTGCCTAACTGACTAGATTGGGATCTTTGGCCCTTTGGCATGATTTCTTACGTCTCTTTATGCTGAAGTATTTGAATAAGTAATAGATTGGACCAAATTTGTTGTTGCTCTATTGAGTTCTTTAGTCATTTCAAACATAAATTCAATGAGTATCAAGCACTATAGATAAAGCCTCCGACGAGTGTAGCAGATTCGATGAGGATAATTAATTTAACTAATGGTTGTTGTGATGGATATTTAAATTGATTGGGACAAAATAAGAGATCGAAATCCAGACTTTGAGATATAATGTAATCTTTAGTTCAATGATTTCAGTAACAAACGAGTACAGAATCAGAATTAGAATTAATAATTAATAATAATTTATTTGTTTAAAAAGAGAAGAAGGTTTATGCAATTAACTGTGCTCATTTGATATGGTTTCTTCGCTTGTCAATTTTTTTTGATGTAATTCTTTTCTTGATATAGCAATACGTATGACAACCAAAACGTCCCATAATTTCTTAAAAAGTCTTTACTTATTAAAATTCAATCCAAAAACTTCTACATAAAAGGCTATAGCAAACGTAGACAACAATGGTTCTGCCGCTTTTTTGCACACAACACATTTTCTCCCCTCAAGTCTCAAGGATACTACACAAGTATTTGCAAAAATATTAACATCAGTTGGTCTCTCCAAAAAGAAACTGGCAAATAATTAAATCAATATGATCGTATCCGCACCACCCGACACCTACAAAAGGGCAGAGCCTTAAAGGGCAAACCATCTCTCATTTTCATTTTACGAACTCCGAGCTACAATATCTGTTCTTCTTGCTTCACTAACAAACTTGGTTTGATTCTCGATTAATCTATCTTTCAACCTCTCTGATATTTTCCTTCTACAAAATAATCTCTCTATATTCAAATGTCGAGAAGGAAGATGGCCTTGAGACAG
>JAWDEX010164744.1:0-17406 GCA_035221805.1 Trichilia hirta | reverse complement strand
TTGTCGCTAAAGACTTCAGTAGTGCTAATTTTTTTTTTCGACGACAATTATTGGCATCGCTGAAGACCGTTTCTATTGTAGCAGTGTATATATATATAAAAGAACGTGATCATTTCCCATTTTAATTAAAAGTAAGATTTGTTTCACACCATTGCAATGCATAATCCCTTTCAATATTACATCACATAATTAGCTTAATGACATAAAGATAATTCACTCTTTTTCAGCAGTGAACTAGTTTTAATATTAAGACAAAATATTAAAAAAAATCTCTCTTTCTCTCTCTATATATATTAACTGTGTATTTTAAAACTTCTTAGCACTATATAATAATAATGATAATAGGTTTTATAACGTCTATGTAATATAATCCATGAAAACAATGGAAATAGATATAATTTATAGAAACAATTGTTGTGCTAAAACCTTTAACACTAAAAAAAAAAAGATAGCAGTATTCTGTCGTTCCACTGCTCACCAACTTTTAGCCCATACCAAGAGTCTAAAAACACCCCAAACTAGTAAAGCCCATTTTCTCTGAACAGTCATTCTCCGATAAAATCTTAAATGCCGAATTTACCCTCATGGGGATCTTTCCACAAAGGGCAATGCGGGAACAGTCATATGTTGGAATCCTAGCAATGACCAACTAAAACCCTTACTAACTCTCTACGTCTTCTATCCGCGCAAGCTTCGCAGCATAAGTTCAGCTGGAAGAGACTTCATATATCTCTTCCTCTGTCTCATCACAGAGACGGTAAACGCAATGGACGAAGTACATAAATTATTTTTGCTTTCAATGAATTTCCGAATTCAGCTTTGGAAATATGAAAGTTGTTAACGAGTCAACGATTTCAAACTTAAAACGTCGTCTTATTTATCTTTGTTTATTTAATATTCCTTAGTTTGGTTCATTTAATAATTTCATTTGATTAACCTTGATTTGCAGCATCATAATATTTTTTTTAATAATTTCTATAGTAGAATTTGTGAGGGTTAAGCGCGAGTATGATATGAAGTAATTTGTTAACTGTTTTATTTTTTTCCATTACTTATTTTCGATGTCGTTTGAATTTTTTTCTATTTTTATTTTTTAATTTCTAGGCTTGGTAATAATGGTTTACCGGCGTAGCCTTTCTACCCTAGCAACCCTTATTGCTTGAGTTAATAGTCGATCATTTAGCTACATTCTCCATGACCACGATCGAAAATAGAACTCATCTGATGAATCTTTGTCTCAAGGGAATGGACCTAGCCTTATTCAATCAAGGCCTTTTGCAACCAGTTTAAAAAACTTGTATGGGTCTGGTGCTTTCTTCCATGATAAAAAAGGTTCGCAGTTCTCTCTTGCGCAGAGTATCGGTTCTGCTTTTTGTTGGTATACTTAAACGAAAGTTGGTGAAGGGTCAGATAAGATAGAGTTGACGAGCGATGTGGCAGAAGTTCTCACAGATTCAACAATCCAAGCGGTTGCTAACCAGTTGCCAGCAGTGAATGAGGTTTCCATTGCTGCTGCTGATTCTTTCTTACCTGTTGCAGCTCTGCTACATTTTATTGACACGGTGCATAATTTTACTGGCTTTAATTGGTAAGGATTTATTGGCATTTGTTTTTCTGCAAGAAATTAAGAAGATACACATTATAGTTGAATGAAATATGCAGGAAGAACGTAAACAATTTCTTACCCTAGTGATGGAAGTATAGTACAGTAGATGACTATTTACTGCAAGATCTTTATGACATTAACTACAATTTTTTTTGTTAAATGTAGATTATTATCTTTTTTGGGTGGGCTTCGATTTTTGTGACAACTCTTTTGATTCAAAGTGCAACACTTCTACTTGTGATCAGTCAACTCAAATCAACTTCAAAATTGACTGTATGTAGTCCAATTGTTACTGCAAATAGTTTTTTTTTTTTTTGATGTGATGAACAGTATATGCAACTACAATTCTATTTTGTGTGAAGAGTTTGGCTATTTGACTATAGGGCTTTGGGTTTGAGAACATCGACTTGTATCCCCCATTTGGTCGTGGATGTTAACCTTTGGTTGAGCCTTTTACTTTGTTTTGGGTCCTTAATTATTAGTTCTCCTTTGAATGTCTTTTTTTTTTTTTTTTTTTTTTGGTTTATCTTAGGGAATTTGAACCAGAGGTAATGGTGTGGTTCTGTTTTATCGTCATTCCATTGCATCTTAGTGCTTCATCTTTAGTAATTCACCTTTTTTATTGCGGTTAATGAGACCGCACTTGGAGGAAATCAAACAACATATGCAAGATACGGTTTGATGTCTGTTCCTTCTGTAATTCTGTTGCAACTAGCTAGATCATTGGCCACCTGTAGGTACCATGTAGGGGCATAATTTGCTAATTCTCTGGACTCATCTTGATACCAAAGGTTGATGTAGAATATTTTATCAAAACTCTTATTTTTAAAGCAAGTGGCATGCAATGTACCTATACAAATGGCGATGCAGGAGCATAGCTACTGTTCACAAATTTACTGTTCACAAGTTATTGTAATATTTTTTAGAAGTTGTGTTATTTTTTTTTTTTTTAATAAGTCACATGACAAATTATTAAAAAGTCACATGACTAGCATGTGACTTTTTAATAATTTTTTAGGGTTCATATTAGATTTATTAATAAAAAAATTAATGGTTAGGATAAAAAAGTGTTGTAACCTTAGTATAAATAGGATTTTGAGACTGATTTTCGGTAGCCGTCATTATTAATTTGTTTTTATTTTCTGATTTCATGTTTAGAAACCCTATTTTTCTGTTTCAGCTTTAATCTAAGCCTATTTCAGTTCTTCTTTTTCAGATTTTTATTAATTTCTTGAGTTACATTGCACCAGATGGACTTACTGATAATCTGTTAATACCCTTTCCTGGGAGTTTGGTACTATATTTAGTGGAGTTACTAGGTGTGGTGGGACAAATTCCCTCAAATTATTTGCCAACCAGCAGATAATACGGTATGTTTGGAAAATCTATAAATTTGCTGGTTATACACCATGCCTAAAGTATCGAGGTGAAACTTTATACTAGAGCAGGAAAATCTGGGACAAAATATCTAATGCTATCATAGGAAGTTTTGTGGCGGACTTGCTTCAATATAGAAATACCCATGTGGATTTGGTACAAGTTGATCTTTGGCAAAGATGGTTCTTTTTAACATACTAAACAATTTTGTTTTTTCACGCTCAGGGTATGGATCCAGCGGCTTTGGCAAGGTCAAAGGCAAATAAAGAATCTTTTCAAGGAGTAAGGAACTTTTCCACTCTCTTTCTAAGGGGAGCCACTGAAAATTAATTAACTTGTTAGGCCTTTTTTGTGGCCTAATTAGTCATGGCCACCTCCGAAGTCTGACTTACAAAATCCGGGAAAGATATACTGTAAAATAGACATACTCTGAATTAAACATTTTGAGTAGTAAGCATATCTCATGAGAGCAAGTTTTGTAACAGATTCTCATGGGCGTGGGTGTGCCTTGTTGCTCAATTTCTATTGTATGTCAGTTGTTTCTTGTCACTTTTATGAGTGATGCTATAGCATTAATTTCCTGAGATTGTAACTCATTGTTGAAGTATAATGTTATATGTGTCTGTGAGTCTTCTAATACTACAAGCTAGGATCTGTATGCAAGCTTTTGGTGATGTCTGTATTTCTGCATCAGTTCTTCTGTCAATGGCTTCAGATTTTTCAGACATTTTCAGTTTGTAATTATTATTCAGAATGTTGTAGATATGGTGTGACTTACTCCATTGAAAGGGCTCCTCATTCAAGGACCTGTGTTTTTCAGTTTTTTCCTTGCAGTAAGATTTCTTTGCAGTCTTTTCCTGTGAAAGTTTGCGGAATTGATTATTTGATTGTAACATTTGTTCACATTTTATATCTATCTCTGGCAACTCCATTCTCCTGCAACAGATTTCAAACATGGATGAGAAAGTGCCCTCATTCAAAATTGGCGGAGCATTCTGGTTCACGGATCTCTCAACTGCAGATATTTTTTACATATTTCCAATTTTGACAGGGATGACTTTCTTGATAACATTAGAGGTAAACCTGTGGTTTTTCGGTGTTCTGTATATTGTTTTCTTCAATTTTGCTTTTTTCAGGATTTTGAATGAATTTTAATTTACTCAAATTGGTCTTTCTTAGTGCAACATGCAAGAAGATATGGAAGGAAATCCTGCTGCTGGAACCATTAAAAACATTTCGAGGGGTTTTGCTGTTCTTTCAGTTCCACCGACAATTTTCTGAAGGTATCCCAGCCATTTCTTTGTTAGGGCATCATAACTTTTGTGGTATCTGTCATGGAGGTGACTGCAGTTAAAAAATGGTCTGTCCCTGCTATTATATTGCCGTATGGGACTTGATATTATTTCTTCATCTTTAATTTGTTTCATATTGCTGTTGTGGGTCTATCACCATGATAAGCTGGTGTTCACTTTCCTTATTGTGTGGGAAAAAATATATTTGCTTTTCTTATTGCGGAAAATACTTCCCTTTCGTCTATTATTTGCTACATGGTTATAGAAAATGAGAGTGGTTAATCATTCTCCTTGTTATGGTTAAAATCTTCAAGATAGAAGTTAATGATCCTGATCTTCTACTTTTAATTTCTTGGTACTTTAATTCTTGAAAAGAGTGGATAAGTAAATGTTTCTCTCTATTTTCTTGTTTTGATGGTTGCTTCAATGCTATTTGAGTTGCTGAATCAGTGTTTGTGTTCAACTGTGCAGGCTAGATTTTGTTATTGGATTAAATCGAACTTTTTCTCTCTCATGTATGGACTAGGTGACAATTTCTACTTTCGTACATAGAATAATGCTGGAGATACAAATTTTTTGTCCAAACTGACATAACATTATTGTATTGGTTGCTTCATGGTCCACATCATTTATTTTTGGTAATTGCATTGATTTTGTGTTTTTTATTAACTAATAATAACATGCCACATTAGTTTGTAAATGAGAATTTGTACAAAAAATTTATCTCTAGCACCACTCTTCCTACATAATAGGCTATTAAAATGAAAGTGTTTTTTCATACATAATATTATTGCACTTTGAAGTGAGAGGTGAAACTTACTTGCATTATGCTATTTTTTTAATACACTATCAAATGTGATTGAAGAACTCAGCTTCTGACTTTACTGAAATCTTCACTTCACCCTAAAGTATTTGATTCTCTGCTAAATTTTCAGCGCTTAAAGTTCCTGGGGTAAAGAATATGTTGGGTGTTCCTGAAATTCCCATGCCTCCACCAACAACTATCACTCCAAAGCCAACCTTCTCTCTGTTGTCGGCAATCAAACAAGCCAGTGAAGTAAAAGCTGCAAGGCAGGCATTTCTTCATTACCCACTGAACAATCTAAGGTTACAGAACCCTGAGTATCTTCGTCTTCAGTCCTCAGTCAGAGGATAAGAAGTCTAGAGAGGCTAGAGAGGCGAGTAAAGGGAAGAAAGGATAACAAGAAGAGGTGAAGTTTTTCATCATCGGGAATCAAACCGTTTGAATGCAGTTAAAATTGCGTTACTTTTTTTTTTTCGGATTAATTATCCATATATTGTTTTGTGGGATTAGTTCTGCGAATAGAGAAATAGTCCTCAAAAATTTTATCGCTAGTCTGCTAATAATTTTGTATAATGAGTTGAGAATTTTGCTCCCAATGATTTGGAGTTTTGTTAGAGGTAACAAATGTTATCTGCATAGATCTGTGGGTTGCAAAGAACTTGTATTTATCTAAATAGTGCAGTACAGAAATTTTGTTCAATTTATTCGTTTTCAATCTTAAATGCCTGAGCAGACTTAAGTCTGATTTCCGTCTATTTTAAACTAATGATTTCTTAATACTATTTATACCTGCCCTCATCATTGTATTTTATTATTTTGTACAGCCTTTTTTTCGCAAATCTTTTAACTGTCCATTAATAATGAAGGGTTTGTTTTTTGATTATGGGGGGTGGTTTTTGAGTTACTATTAATATTATATGAATGAATCTCTAAATTTTTTCAATGATATTAAAAATATAAAATATAAAATAATATTATTTAATTATCACATATTTTATATAATATTTTTTTACTCACATAAATTTTTATATTTTATTTATTTTTATAAAAATATAAAATATACAATAATTTTATGTTATTATTAGTCCGTTAATCTGTACACTTTCTCTATCTCTATCATCTTTTTTTTTTCAATTGAAATGTGTTATATATTTTTTATGAATATATTTTTGTATCCCTATTTTGAAGAAAATCTATACCCTCAGTCATGGGGAAATGGCTACCCTCGCCCCACGTTGAAGGGTGGGCATTTTTATTGACTAACCTGAGAACGACCAAAAAATCATGTGTGATGTTATATCCCCAATTTTTCGTATATTCTTGTATAGATATATTTTTTAATTTATTTGTTATAATTTTTAATTTAAAAATATATTAAAAATTGTAAACCAAAACTTAAAACATTTGTGCCAATGTTATTTTATATTTAATTTTTATTTTAATAATATAATAAAATTATGATATTTTCTATTTACTTAATAAATATTATTTATTTAAAATAAAAAATGGCGCTCGTAGGAATTCTGAAAATCTATAGTATGGCCGCACGAGAATTCCATATTTCTTGCTCAAAAAAAAGGGAATTATTTCATACTTAACTCCCAACCGATTATGAAACTATTTTGGATGACTGTTATCTTCCAGTCGGTAATATTTGTTCAACCATCCACAATCTCAACTCTCAAGACTCAACATATACACACATTCAACTTCCATTGAAATGGACAGATGACAGATTTTTTTTTTTTTTCAAAAGTTTCACAGATGACCGATTCAAACAAACAGTTGGGAACAACCGGTATCATCAATAAATTATAATAAAGTTGATGATGATAGAAAAAGAGAAATGGACAAAATGGTAAATATAGAAACTTTAAATGAAGATGATATGTTTGTCCTGTCTACAAGCTGATGACAAGGATATATTGTAATATTCGTATGAATATACTTTGATAATGGATTGTTGTTTAAGAATAATACATAAATATTAGCCGGTGATCTCACGGGTTTACTTTTCTCATATGCATTGAACGCCTTGCTTATTCGTTAAGATATCCCGAAAGCTCAAAGGTGTTCCAGTCATAGAAGTGATCAATTTTTAGTTGGAAATTGTTAATATGTCATAGAATAAAGTCGAAGTCATGTTAGAATACCGCAATTATGCAATATAGTTGTAATGAACATTGAATTATTGTAATATATTTACTCATAATATATCCATCCTTTCATCTATTATTTGCGAAATGGTTATAGAAAATGAGAGATTCTCCTTGTTATGGTTAAAATCTTCAAGATAGAAGCCTTCTATTTTTGATTTCTTGGCCCTCTAATTCTTGAAAAGAGTGGATAAGTAAATGCTTCTCCTTATTTTCTTGTTTTGATGGTTGCTACAATGCTATTTGAATTGCTAAATTAGTGCTTATGTTCAACTCTGCAAGCTATATTTTGCTATTGAAATGAAAGTGTTTTTCATACGTAACATTATTGCACTTAGACGTGAGATGGGACAGCTAATTACGTTCTGTCACTTTTTTTTGAAACACAATCAAATGTCATTGAAGAACTTAATTTATGACTTTGCCAAATCTTCACTTTCCCCTTAAATACTTCATTCTCTGCTAAATTTTCAGAGCGCTTAAAGAATTATGATATCAAATGTGAGAATGTGAAGTGAAAAAAATTTATATTAAAAAATTATAAAATAAATGAGTAATATATAGAAAGCATGGAGCACAGACCCAATTTTTGGTACATTCTTGTACTTTTATAAAATTTATAAAAATATAATAAAAAATTATAATAAAATAGTTAAAAATTAAACGGTGCTTGTAGACTTCACACTAAGCAACTATTGTAGTATGTGTGAACAATGAACAGATAGAGATTTAAGATTCACACTAACAAATTTTTAAAGGAGAAAATCATTGAGGTCCTATGTGCTCTCCTAATTTTAACAAAGGTGAATGAGTTTTATTTTTTTTCTATTGTTGCAGGATAAAATAACCTGTTGCACTATTAAAGTTAATCTTTCGAAACCTCCACTGAAAATGGGAGAAGGAATAGAAAAGGGAAACATTAATTTGAGATGCAGTGCAGAGAGTTGTGTCACATCTTTGCTCCTCTGAAGACTAGAATTTCACCGTAAGGGGGACCTTCTGTTCAACATTAGTTGCAAGAACTGCGCAAAGCCAAGAAGATTAGCCAGTCCACTCGATCATTAATGATTTATTAATAATTACTTAAAGTTGAGATGGAATTATGGGATTGTTGGAAACACAAGAGAGGGATTGATACCACAAATGGACAGGCTTACAAACCCTGTTAAAATGCAAAATTCTCTGAACACACGACTGCTATCCTGAGTCATAAGTCATGCGTCGTCATTCTATATGGGCCCACTTGAAAGTCGAACGTACGAATTTTACGCGTATCCAAAGGACGAAGATATTAATTTTGAATCTCAGTCACCAGCCACCACGAGAATGTACTCCAAATGAACATAATGCAATTGCAAGCACCCGCATCTACATGCTTTTTTACTTTATTAAACCCCTTCCATACCCATTGTTGATACAATTTTATCAAAACATGTTATTGGTTTCGTTTATCACAAGAAAAAAAGTACATACATACGCTTTCAAAAAGTATATCATGGAAAAATTTACACGGCAATCAGAAAAAATAAAATAAAATAAAGGCCAAATCCTATCTTTATTTAAACAAAAATTATAATAAATTGAAAAAACGTAGAAAAAATAAATTAAAAGCTCATGAAAAACAAAATATTCAAAGTTTATTAAACTTCCTTATTCTTTTTTTAATTTTAAATAAGGTCAAAATAGTAAATATATTAAAATTGATTTACTATTTTTTTTTATTTTTAAATTTTCCCCTTACGCTGACTAAAATTTTAGCATTGAAAATGAAATGTCAGTTGCGGTCCTTTTCTCTCTCCAAGGCAGTATCCAGATTCCAAGCGGAGTCCTGCTTCACATAAACTTCCTCCCACTTGACTATTTATTTGGCAACCTACAGCCACCAAATTTCATGACTACTACGCATTTTATTGAATTTATAAATACAGAGAAAAAATAAAAATTAAGAGATGAAAATAAACTAAATTTCAAAGAAAGAAAAGGAAAAAAGGAAAAAAGTTAAAGCGCGATCGATCCAGGATTGAGAAAGACTGAAGAGATGAGTCATAGTAAGAGTTACATTATAGAGGTTGAGAAAGCGAAGGAAGAGAAAGACGGAAAGCCGTCGATCGGACCTGTGTATCGGAGTCTTTTCGCAAAGGATGGATTTCCTGCTCCGATTCCTGGAATGGAGAGTTGCTGGGATATTTTCCGGTGAGGCTTCGTTTGGTTGCTGAGAAAGTTAATCGATTTTTTGATTAACGACTATTATTTTTTATTGTTTGTTGTTCTTTAATTTAATTGTTGTAGCGGAAAGTTTGAAAGATTGTATAATAATGACTAAATTGATATTATCTTTTTTTAGAAAAATTTTTGGAGTTTGAAAATTAA
This sequence comes from Trichilia hirta, assembly GCA_035221805.1. Classification (NCBI taxonomy): domain Eukaryota; kingdom Viridiplantae; phylum Streptophyta; class Magnoliopsida; order Sapindales; family Meliaceae; genus Trichilia; species Trichilia hirta. The sequence goes on along the minus strand of JAWDEX010164744.1, from coordinate 7,800 downwards.
TATTAGAGGCAAGCATTTGTTTTACCTTTTACGTTTGTCTTTTTAAACTCTTTTGTTCAAATAACTAGTTACGATAACAGATTTTCTTTTCTTTCCTGTATCGTAAAAAAGTATGTCCTTGTTGCAGCTTGTCAGTGGAGAAATATCCAAACAATCCTATGCTTGGTCACCGTGAGATTGTGAATGGAAAAGTATGTTTTCGTTGTAGATTTTTGATCATTTATCTTTTGTAAGAGTATATTGTAGTGAAGCTTTTGTTAATCGTGGCTCTGTTTGCAGGCTGGTCAATATGTGTGGAAAAGTTATAGAGAAGTATATGATCTGGTGATCAAAATTGGAAAAGCCATACGCAGTTGTGGAGTTGAGGAAGTAAAGTTATTTAGTTTCTTTACTAGAATTTTTGCTCTAACACTTGTCCTTTTGAGTTTATTTGAAACTTACTATTTATTATATTTGTTGCTGGTTTGTAGGGAGGAAAATGTGGTATTTACGGCGCCAATTGCGCGGAGTGGATTATTAGCATGGAGGTAACATTCATTCTTAATCTAATCTCCCCTTTTATTACACATATTCAAAATAAACATCATGAACTATCAAGTAAAATTCTAAATTTGGGAAATGAAGTTTCATAGCCTTTGTTGTTTCCACTGGCTAGAATGTTTTCTAGGATGTTTTCAACTTGTACATTTCCGGTTGTATTTGTTAAGCTAGCAAGGAACATGCAGAATTGATTCTTCCCTCTCTGTGGACAAGAAATCTCAGATTTCATGTCTCAATAGCTGATTGCATTATTGCGCTATTTCATGTTTTCTTGTCAGAATGTTGGACTACATCTATCACTTAGAAGTTTAATAACTTTTCATCAGCATTTCCTCTTTCTTTAGTATCTATCAATGGGTTGTGACCTCTGTATAATGCTCGGTTCAAATATGAATGCTAGAGGTAGGAATAGAACATGACTCTCATTGTGTAGTGAACATTTCTTGTCACTCTAATGTTATTTTAACTTGAAAATTGACGCAGGCTTGCAATGCTCATGGGCTCTATTGTGTCCCTTTATATGATACTTTAGGTAAGATTATTCCATCTTAAGCATGCACATATTTTTACTAAATCATTCTCGCATTACTGTAGGATTGTTTGTGGTTTTATCATGACTAATGATTTTTCATTTGATATGCACACTTATCAACTTATTTGCCATTGAGTATCAAGGCAAATTTGGTCTTTATGACTGTTTAACCACCTTTGTCTATGTTTTAGGTGCTGGTGCTGTGGAATTTATTATATGCCATTCAGAGATTTCAATTGCTTTTGTGGAGGAAAAAAAGATTCCTGAGGTACACAAGTTTTATGTTTTTGATGGTCGACAGATATAGAGTAGATGGTTACACCAACATGTTCGAAGAGTAAAAAGTAATTATTAGATACTCAATACTACTTCCAAAATTAAAAGTATCAGTTGGAAAACAGTGTTTTTTATAATGAATATATTTTTCAATAGTTATTTTGTACTTATGTGATACTTATTTTGGTGGGCCAATACTATATATTTATGGTGGTTTCTTTCATCAAGGAATTTGTAATCTTATCTTCTTATATGTAGATATGTTTTCCCCTTTCAGCTGCTGAAAACATTTCCCAATGCTGCAAAGTATTTGAAAAGTACGTTGCACTTTTCTGGAAGTTATATTTTGCTCAGCTATGTTCGTAATAGTTAATTGTAAATAATTTCATCATTGATCAGCAATTGTGAGCTTTGGCAAGATTACTCCTCAGCAGAAAGAAGAGGTTGAGAAGTATGGTTTGACCATGTATGCATGGGAAGAATTTTTGCAACTGGTAGGTCACTTATATGTATATATTATTCTTCTCATGAAATTTCTTTGTGAATATACTTTTGATACTAAAGTTTTTATTTTCCAGCCTTTGTATAACTAGTTAGCTTCTTATCATGTTAGTTGTGACTGACTCTGAAATATTGAACTGTAAATTTCAATTTGGCTCTATTAATTTGTTATATTAGGACTGATCTGTCATGTCCTTGATTTCTGGGAATCATTTCTGAAATTATCACCAATGATGCAGTAATAAATGTCGACTATGTACTACATGTAATTGTGAAGGATCTGTAGCTTGATAAAATCATATGTGCTACTCTTGAGTGAAAGATGGAATGGTATCAAGATGTTGGGCATGGTGGATTTATTTTACTAAATATTCTTTGCGCCCAAATAATTTACGGTTGTCTGGTTTACTTCTCTTTTGTTCATTGCAATTAATATGCTGTAGAAGATGATATTTATTTCCTTCTTTGTCTGATAGGACAATTAATTCTAATTCAAGTTTTCGATATCCGTTTCCCACAGGGAGAAGATAAACAATTTGATCTTCCAGTGAAAAAGAAAAGTGACATCTGTACAATTATGTATACTAGTGGAACAACTGGTGATCCCAAGGGAGTGATGATTTCTAATGACAGCATTGTTACTGTAGTAGCAGGTGTCAAACGCCTACTGGAGAGTGTGAATGAGGAGGTGACGATTTTCTGCTCCTTCTGCTCAATTCAGGATCTAGTTGATAAAATTAATTACAATTGCTGGAAAATGTTTTATTTCCTCAATGAAGGCATATGTATTTGCTCTAACCGTATTTTTCGGAAATTTTACAGTTGACCATGAAGGATGTATACCTTTCTTATCTTCCTCTTGCACATATCTTTGACCGGATAATTGAGGAACTATTTATATCACATGGTGCCTCGATTGGGTTCTGGCGCGGTGTAAGTAGATTTCAGTACCTTTATGGAAAAGTAGAGTTTGACAGGCGTTAGAGACATGAGGAGCTTGTGTTTACTCTGCAGGATGTCAAATTATTGCTTGAAGACATTGGTGAGCTCAAACCTACTATTTTCTGTGCTGTTCCTCGTGTCCTAGACAGAATATATTCTGGTAAACTTTCACTGCTTCCTGGATGTTGTTGGGATATTGGTTTATGCACATTAATACTTGTATCAGGAGTTATCAGAGGGGATATATGCATCTTCATTACATAATGTCCTTATGCTTTGTGTATGATTTTTGATTGGATCACTTAAAAGATTTGAAATTCTCAATCTTATATACATCCCAGAATCTTATCTGGGAAAAAAGGAGTAACATGAAAGAGTTTTCATTTTGCTTCTTTGTTTCCTGGGTGGGGTCTGCCTGATGTCATTACTGAACTCATACTCTTTGAATTGGCAGCCTTGGTATGCTATCTCAAATCTTTTTTTTTTTCTCATAGAAAGTACCAAAATTTTCTTATTATGGGTCCCAGTATGGTTTATGAGTTTCTGATATTGGGATCCAGTGATTGACTGTAAGTCTGAATAACAACATGCTGAAATGAAACTGTATGGGATAGACAAAAGATTACTTTGGTATAGGCGGTGAGAAAAAAAAAAGTAGCTTCTGGACAACTAATAATGAATGATCTTGGTGGGATGTAATTGGGAAAGGGGATTTATGTAGCCGAACCATGCTATATTGGAACAATGGCATGATTGAATGGAGCAAGGTACTTAGAGTGCTGTTGTGACTTCAAACTCGGGATAGGATCTAAACTTCAATGCTATGGGTTTAAATATTTTTTTATGTTTACCCCAAGAACATCAGTAAATGAAAGTAAACAATGCTACACAAATATAGTGAACCTGATTAACTTTTTATTTTATGTTCTTTTTATGTGATTATATAGTAAGCTGCATAATAATTTTAAAGTTTTCCTAATTGTACTTGTTATTCTTGATTCAGGTTTGAATCAGAAGATTTCTTCTGGCGGCTTACTAAAGAAAATGTTGTTTAACGCCGCATACTCATAGTAAGTTTATTGTATATTTAGTTTGCTTAGGAAAAGAGTCAATAAAATTTTCTCTTGAAAATGGGTGTATACTGTCTTAGCATAACTATGCCAATTACTTTTCTATAAAGTTTCCTTCTCTCCATTGCAGAGCACATCATTATAATTAATATAGTTCGTATTTTGGATTCCTTTGTGTGAGCAAACCTGAGACAGTTCATGTACATCATTCTTTTTCAGATGTTAAAACTTTGGTAAATTATTTGCTTTGCACAATGTTCGTCAAGCATTTTTTCCAGTTGCTTCTAATTTGTTGGTGCATTAGCAAACCTATGTAGTTGGGACTAAGCATTTATGGCGTTTGAACTGAGTTTATTTATTGCTTTTGTTCATGAGTTGCTATTTTTTTCGCTGCTTTTCTAATCTGGTTCTGATTTCAACTTTGCAAATTGCTGCAGTAAATTCCATAACTTGAGGAAGGGGCATAGACATGGAGAGGCATCTCCAATTTCTGACAAAATTGTATTTAATAAGGTGCTGAAATATTCAATCTTATCTGCCTGCACTCACCCCACCCTCCCTTTCCTAAACAAACTGATTCTAAAAAAATCTTGTGCACGGCAAATCTGATTGAATTCATATAATTTTCCTCAGGTAAAGCAAGCCTTTGGAGGGCGTGTACGGCTTATTCTCTCTGGAGCCGCACCTCTTTCTGCACATGTAGAATCCTTCCTGCGAGTGGTGGCATGTTCTCATGTGCTACAGGGATATGGTATACTAACTAATACATGAACTTTACCATTTTGTTTACTTTATTTCATTTATTGACTTTATTCTTCAGCATTAATTGTTTATGCTAACTAATACATTAACTTTGATAATTTAACCATTTTTATGTGAATGTAGGTCTGACAGAAACATGTGCAGGGACTTTTGTGTCACTTCCAAATGAAATATCAATGCTAGGTACTGTGGGCCCGCCGGTACCAAATGTGGATGTTTGCCTCGAATCTGTGCCTGAAATGGGATATGATGCCCTCTCAAGCACACCATGTGGAGAGATTTGCATAAGGGGCAATACCCTATTTTCAGGGTACTACAAACGTGAAGACCTCACAAACGAGGTTTTGGTTGATGGGTGGTTCCACACAGGTTGCCCACACCTGTCTTCTGAAATGAAAATGTTTTGTACGGCCTCATTTTTTTTTTCTGAGTCAACCTAATATATTATGATATTTGGATCAGGTGATATCGGTGAGTGGCAACCAAATGGAAGCTTGAAAATTATTGACCGGAAGAAGAACATTTTCAAGCTTTCTCAAGGAGAATATGTTGCAGTAGAAAACTTGGAGAATATTTTTGGTCAAGCAATTGCTGTTGATTCAGTATGCTCTTTAACCTTTTGTCTTGTATATTTATGTGTGCATACGCAGTTAGATAAATAGATGATCTAACCTCTTATTAGGTTGTATGTGTGTTTGTTTCTGGGAGATATTGTTGACCATTATTGCCTTCTCCTTAGTTGAAATGTCCCTGTTATATCCAGACTAATCGCAAAAGAAGCACATGATTCTGATGCATGCTTGTGGACTAGCAAGTTTCTCAAAACCTTGACCTGCAAGAGGGATTACCGTATTATTAGGAATAACAAGTTCATTCTTATTACATTCTGGAACATGATTCTTTTAGCAACTGTTGAAAAAATTCATGTTTAACTACCTGAATGCACTATAACAAGGGTGCATGTAATGTAGATAAATGCTCGTTACATTTTCTGTTCAACTTCTAGAGAACTACATTAGTTTGATACGGTATGCATATATCTTGTCTTCAATTTCAGATATGGGTATATGGGAGCAGCTTTGAGGCCTTCCTTGTTGCTGTTGTCAACCCCAACAAGGATTCGCTTGAACATTGGGCAGCTGAAAATGGTGTAGATGGAGACTTCAATTCCCTATGTGAAAATCCCAAGGCAAAGGAATACATACTTGGAGAGCTCACAAAGACTGGAAAAGAGAAAAAGGTTTCGGATCACATATACCCATTTTTATTAGGTCAAACAAATTCAAATTTTTGAACTTTGAAAGATGATTTTATTGATCCCTACTATTATTTTTTTCAGTTGAAAGGTTTTGAATTTATAAAAGCCGTTCACCTTGATCCTATGCCATTCGATATGGAACGCGATCTCCTAACTCCTACCTATAAGAAGAAGCGGCCCCAGTTGCTCAAATACTATCAGGTAGCCCTTAAATGAGCCTTCATTTTTCGTATGCCTATTGTGTGGACTTGCGTTCTGTTTTAATTGTACTGAACTGCCATAATGGGTTGTGTTTTCTTCTTTAATGTGTAAATATGTGCAAGTACTAACAATAACGGTTTACACAGAATGTTATTGACAACATGTACAAGAGTGCAAACAAGCCCAGTTCTTGAAAGAAATATATTTGGAAGATCCATGAGAAGTACAGCACTTTGTTAATTGTTAAGTTTTTTCTTTCTTGTTCCGAGTCTTTTTTTATTTATTGACCAGTCAAGACCGTACATAATTTTTTATTTTATATGGCCGACAACACTTCAAATTAATACGCTGGTGTCATTTTTTTCAGTTTACCTAAAATGTGTTTCTGTAGTTCAAATGACATGATTATAAACTGAGCTTTTGTTTATTTACAATTTGTTACATTATTATTGCTTGTCCTGTAATCCATGTTAGGAATTTGAAAGTAGCTCTAAGAGCGGCCAAACTAAAATAACGTAGTCTCTAATCTTGGAGGTGTTGAATTCAATCCTAAGTCAGACTGTTACTTTTACATAAGTTATGAGTAAGTACGTGTTTATAGTGGGGGGACTACAGTGCTAGATATCTCTAATTTGGTGTGTCTAAAGAATTTGAAGTTTCGAGTTATAGAAAAAAAAAAAAAAAGATTTGAAAGTAGGTTTTTAGAAATTTACTTCTTTAAGTAAAATATTTGATAATAATATTAATTAATAAAAATAATTAATTAGTATAATTGAATATAATTAATATTATTATATTTAATTAATAAAATTAATAATATAAATAATATAATCAATATTATCATAGTTTGTATTTTTGATTTTAGTTGAAGTTCCGAAGTTTGAGATTTTCATGGATATTTATATTATTTTATCTTAATTTCTTTTATTATTGGTTTATTTTTACTAAATTATAAATATAGTGTGAATTTTTAATTAATTTATTAAGTAACTGAAATAGATAACGTTAGTTATCTAATAAATATTTTAAAATGTATTTTTATCACCCTATATAGATAACATTATTTTTTATATTAATAAAATAGATTTATAAATGGAATACTTTTAACACAAAAGGCGGGGAAAATATCACCTGCCCTGTTAAGCGAAGAAACCCGTTACGTTTATTTTGAATGAGATGTTCTCACACAAAACCGGGTGAATCATTACCTTCTTTGTTAAGATAACTTTCCAATTTTTGAAATCTCTCAAAGCACAGCCCACTTTTCACCGTAAAAGATTGAAAACTGCGCCCAGGCTCCACCCCTCTCGAATCTAAATCCACAATTGAATCATCGTAGTGGCAAAGACGACGATGGAATGGAACAAAGGTGGGTTTATTATTGATTCTTCGTACATAACCATTGTAAATGATAGTTCAATACTCTTATTTTAATGCGGAGATCACAAAAGGATTTGGACGTATCCTCGAAAAACTGTTACAGATCCTGGTATTGCGAGACACTGCATTCGGATAGTGGGATGAAAGGAGAAATTGAATCCTTCGAAAACTCTACCCTTAGTTCACATATTACTACGATGCCGGCAGTTTTGGGACAAATAGATATTCTAGATACCCATTATGAATCGATAAAGTCTTCCTACTTCTCCATTGTTCCAATCAGAGTCGAAAAATGGGAAAGATATGAAAAGTCAGTGGACCTGAACTGAATCATGACT
>JAWDEX010164724.1:0-17409 GCA_035221805.1 Trichilia hirta | reverse complement strand
GAAGTTTTCAAAGAAGGGGACCGTATTTATTTGGAGTCGGCATGCATGCAATGGAAATTGGTTCTTCATCTTCCCATAAATGTTTTTTTATTTTTTTTTTATTTTTTTTTTATTTTGGGCTAATCTATATTTAAAATATGTAATTTTTGCTTTGTAATAGGTGCTCTACATATGTTCATTGCCTTGGAAGCCAACTAGCTCGAATATATCTCAATCTTTGCTTTTAGCTGATATGAACTCCCATAATTCAAAACACTCTGTCATCAGCTAGCTATGACATCCAGCACGTATTATGCATCCTCTGTCATTTAAATTTACACAATCATACCGCTGGAGATACAAAACAAAAAGAAAAAGAAGCCATCTCACTTCATTTGATTTGTTAATTTCATATTCTTAATTGTGTAATCATTGGCATCTATCTTTTTGTTTCAAGAATCGATAAAATTTAAAGAAGTTTGAATGAATAAGAGGAAGAATATGTATATTTCTACTTTAGAAGATTAACAAAATAAAGAAGAAAAAAAATTAAAAAATTAGAAGAAAAAAAAAGGAAACACCATTTTTTTTATGTTGATATTCTAGATTAATGAACAGGCTGGAACTTACCAGTTAAGACTTAAGTTATTATTAGAAAAAGAATACCAGTTAAGATCAATTGCTTTGAATTCTCCAAGAAGGAAACTCCCTCAGTACTTTATAAAAAGTGCAGCCTTGCAACTATATATTCGTTTGATTAGACTCTCAATTTTACAACAATATTTTGTAACTTGAAATTGATGTAAAAGAATCTCGTTTAGCCGAAGAAATAAAAAGGCTCTATCTTCTGCTTTAGTAACACTTTCAGGGTTCTCCCATTAACTGCATATGGGCATACCAGGGCTCTTAGCAATAGGAGCCTCTTAAAATTAGGGTAAAGTAAGAATCCTTCAACCTATTCCTGTAACACGGTAAAGTTAAGAATTTGATCGTGAACACTCTCACTATGGCTAAAATTGAGAGTGGATTCCAAAAGCAAATTTGGAGACAGCAAATTTCGTAAATCAAAACATTTTGGTAACGCAGATGGGAATCATATGCCCTGAGCAAAGATCAAGATTAAAGATACACCTTTTATTCTTCTTTCCCTAAAAGCAAAAGCTTATTCTTTCTGCTAAAGGAATAAGCAAGGCAACAATATTCATGATGTGGGAGTTCCTGACATCTCCACTTGGAAAGCTAATGATCGGCTTTACTTTCTATATAATTCTCCATATAGATGTTCAAAATAAGTGTTGTAATTCATCTCACGTTCATTCTTCTTAATCAAACAAATTAATCTAACTGAAAATTATTTTTCGGGTATCAATTGGTTATCAACAGATAGTCTTAAAAGAGGTGAAAAAATAAATTATGATATGATACGAGGAGGAGAATGGATTTTAAAGAAATGAAAGAAAGGACAGAAAGTTAGGAATTATGAGTTCATGAATATTAATGATTGATAAAGAAGCATCAACATTAATCACCACCCCGTTCCCCAAGCAAACACTGTCCCACTCCGAACGAACTTAGCATACTCGTTTTTTCCTCCCCCCAACAATTCTCCTCCTATTTATTGTTCTTTAGTAAACTTTGAATATATTATTTACCAAATTTTTTTTACAATTATAACTTTTGCAAGACTGCAATCAAAGTTATAAGCCAATTATTTTTTTTTATACAAATTGATATGATAATTTTTATAATTATTTCATATTTTATATAATAATTTCTTTATTTTTATAAATTTGTGTTTATTTTTTAGAAAAAATATAAGATCTCTGAGAATTCTATAATATTATTACATTAATTTGTATAAAAAATTCTATATAAAACTTGTATCTATAACACTACTCTATACTTTATATTGCCTACCTAATTGATTTGTATAAGGGTTAAAGGAGAGAGTGTGTTTGAGATTGAAATGGTTTTAGATAGGGGTGATAAGATACACATGTCATATTTATATTGCGTCAATAAACTTACAATATTTTTTAATACTAATATAAATTCAATCTATTTATTAATTATGTTAAAAAAATTTAATTTAGATATGATTAATTTATTAATTGTTTTATCTGTTTATTAATTTTATCATCCATTTATTAGACAAGTAACATAACACAATATGATTGAACTATTAACTCAGTCTGATTCAATCAACTTATTTAATTAATTAATATAAAATTTAACCTATTTAATTAACTATTTATTTAAATATAAATTAAATATCAAAATATAAATAATTAAATTATTATACTAAATAATTATCTTTTTAAGCATAATTATTTGTTTAAAAATAGTTATGTATTTTACTAATCGTATTTTGATCTTATCTTAGATAGATAAATAGATTTATAAGATTAAATTCGAATTTAACTTAATTATTAATGGTATAATACTAATACGATCAAATTATTATTTGTGTTAAAATTTTTAAATTTAAATTGATTAAATTATATTAAATTTACGTTGAATAATCATACTGTAACCCTATAAATTATCTTATTGTGAAAAAAAATAAAATAAAATAAAATAAAAAGGGAAAGAAAATTGATAGTTGATGTTCACATGCAGCCTGTCCTTCCATTTGCAAAATGACTACTCCTTTCCTTAACGAGGGGTGCAGAAAAGAAAGCATTTCGGCCCATCTATTATGGCCCAAAACTAGAAGAAAAGTTAGACAGGGAATTTTGAAATACCCCAATTATGTTGGCAACAAAACCCAATTCGATGTTATGAGTTCGAACGTCACTACTGTTTGATGTCGTGTATTGATCCATGTTGGCTTACCACAGATCTCCCCTTCTTCATCCACGTGTAAAAACACAAGCCCAAAATAACTAACAATCTGACATCTAGTACCGGTTCCCACCACTTCCAAACTCCTTATGGACCTCATTCATACATTTCAATCGACGAATTACTTTCACGTCAAAACGTGTCAACTTTATCGTCACTTTCTTCTTCTAATCAAGAAACAAGATGGCTGCTGGTATTGGAATTCCCATACGTGTTCAATGTGAAACGGCTAGCAACCCTTGTCCGTGTAAAGTGGTTGGGCCGAAGCTCGGGATCTTGGCATTAGCGGCTGCTGCCATCGTGGAATGGCCGGTGGGGATTTTGGTTTATTGCTTTAAGCACATGAAGGGTCGTCGTATTATGGCTCATCAGGCTACTGTTGTTTACCCAAGAGTCACCATTGCAATTCCAATTTGATCATGTATTATCGTTTTGCTACATAAGATCAATGTGTGTTACCTTTGTACTCTTTCTGAACTTTCCTTTTCCTTTTTGCTTTAGTTTAACTTTATGTACAACTGATCATCTTCATAAATAATAACAGTAATAGTAATAACAAAAGGGTCTCTATGTCATTATTACATGTAGCATAATGAGTTTCATATTGTTGCATTTCGTAATTACCACTGTTTTAATTCAATACACAAAACATAATGACAATTCTAAGACATTGTAAATCAGAAAACACCTTATCAAGGGAACAATTAATAACATTATGGAGATTAGAATGCAAAGGAACAATTATTACCCAAGAATTCACATGTATTATAGGGATTTTATGACTCAATCAGAAGTTATATGTATAGTAATTAGACTAAATTCAAAGATTTAATGCTATTGTTTTCTATGTATTGCATTAGACAAGTCTATCACATAAATTGCAGAACATGACGTACCATAAAAACATATAGCCGGACTCATAAAGTAAGCTAATAATTCTCCGGTTCATGGGGCCCGTAGAGTACGGTAGACTAGATGATTGATAGTATTAAGAAATATAATAATGCAACCTGTTGCCATTTGCCAATGACCTAGAAGGATATTGCCTTTTATTCGCCCCTTCATATACGACGAAGACGACTGATTCCAAGTCAATGGATGAAATTCAGTGTGTGGTAATTAAACCCGCCTTCAAAAACACGACGGAGAAAATCCAGTGCTCGCATTACATCATATTATCCTATTCGGAGTTCAACACAACACGCGTGAGAATAGATTAGAGGATGATTAATATCTTGTATTCTTTTGATAGTAAATTTTATTCGTCTTTAACCCATTAGATTCAACTTAATTTTTCTTTCCTTAAATGAAGTACTTTTAATTTCTGCCCACTTGGTTGAGATGTCAACAATTCTAGTGGCCCAAAAGCAAATAAAAAATAAATCATGGGCACAATAGTAGTTCACTTCGATGATTTACGCTTGGTGGGTTATAAATAACCCTATATCTTCTCTTATATAACGCAGAGGTTTAGTGGTGTAAACTGCAAACCACCCTTCCATTATTCTTTCCTTTTCTCCTTCCAAAATATCTTCAATGACCTAACTCTTCTCTTTCAATCTTTCGTTCATCAAAAGTTCTCTTCATCAAATAAACATGACGAGGCCTCTAAACTTTACCGTGCAAAATCTTCAATTTCTTTCAAAACCCACGTCTTCTTTCTTTGTTCTAATCGCAGTCTTCTCTGTATTTTCCTTTGTTACGTACCTTTGTACTTCTCACAGAGCAAAGAAATCAATCGGAGAGACGGAAGAAACATGTTCTCGGTCAAGTGAGAAGAGGTTGCTAACGAAATTAAATAGCAGTATTAGCAGTAAAACTCATATGATGGTGAAGATGATTTTGTGGCAGAAGGTCCAAGCAGAAGAAGAAGAGGAAGAAGATGACAGTGATGATGCTTTCTGGAGGAAAGAAATCATCATGGGTGAAAGGTGTCGGCCATTAGATTTTTCTGAGAAAATTTTGTATGATTCTGAAGGAAACCTGCTACCTGTCTCTGACTTGCTTGATCAAAATATGAATCAAATTAACAACAGTCTGATTTGAGAATTGTAAGCCAATATTTCTTACGAGTATGATTTTTTTTTTTTTTTTTTTGTGGTGTTTTGATGATTGCAAATAAATTGCAGAAAACTTGGAATGAGAAGAATATGAACCATATTGAAGAAAAAGAACCTCTTAAAAGGTAAATTCTGTTGCTGATAGTAATGCACGGAATCCGCAGGCATAATTCGATACCCTAAGTTCCCATTTTACCAACAATTTCGAAAATGAATCGTAAGTATCAATATCCTAAGTACAATATGGAATGAATCATAAAGAAATTAATCGCCATAGAGATAATTAATTATTAATTATATCCCCAAGATGGTTGGAGATTTACAAAATTTAATCAGGCTGTTCTTGTTGTTTTGTAAGAGTCAACCCACTAGTCAATCCTTCAACAGTAAACTAGAACACTATTAACAAAATATAAGAACATTAGAGGCTTATTTTAGTCTTGGACTCTAGAGGAAAATCAAGCCCCAACATTTTTTTCTTTCATATACGTATACGTGTATAGCCGAAGTAATGCTAATAGTTATAAGTTGTTTCAATTACTAAAATTGTTACTAACATATGCTAATCTGTTTTAGGGCATTATTTTCAAGTACTCGTCAATGAAATGTGTAGCCAAACACATTTTTTTGGCACAATTTCTAAGAACCCTCCTCAAATTTTATGGTTTTTTAACTTTCATCAAGATTGAAATCAAACCCAAAGTCATCAGCACTTAAAATATATTGATCAATCAAAATTACACACGTTGTATTTTCATAAGCATGCATTATAAGTAACAAAAAAAATGTACATGTGTACGCATATCATCTAAATAAAAATTTTCAAGAACGGATTTAAAAAAATTTACGGATGCCATATGAGAGAATGATTCATCATCTCAATAAATTCAAGTAATATATTGTAATTATAATTTGGCCTATTACTAATCCCACCAAAAATTTGAGCACGAGAAAAATGAATTTGGATTCAATCATCGTGTTTTCTTTTCCTTGTTTTTCCTTGTTTTGGAAAAACTAAGAGCCTGGGCTAAACGAAAACTTGTGCCGCTTGTGCATGATGCAATCAATTCTGTAACTGGTTGGGCTGGGTTCTGGCAGGACTAGCTCAATTGCCCATGTATGTATATGATGACACAGTCGAGATGTAAAGAGCGTCAGTTACAAATGTGTCACTTAAAAGGTGTTTAAGATTTTGAAAAAATAAAAAAATAAAATAAAATAAAATTGTTTTCACTCTTACATGTTCGAACCTTTTATTGTTTTAATTACTTTTATTTGTTTATTAATTAGATTGACTCAAAATTTGATTGGACATTAAAATTGTATGATTTTAAAAGCACAACCGCCAGAGAATAGATGTACTAAAATATATACTAAATATTAATAATTTATTTTTCTATATTTTATCTTGATTAAATATTTTTAATTTCTTTTTTTGAATAAAGTCCATAAAAAACATCACAATCTTACTAAATTGAGTTTAAATCCATTTATAATTTACTTGCAAATCTTTCAAATGCACCTACGTATTTGAAATAACACCACAAATCATGAGGGCAGGCAGGGAGACATAAAATTAATTTAATTTTTAACCTATTTGCTTTCGAATAATAATATATGGATAAAGTGTAAATATAAAATTTTTGCATTCGAACTAATGTTGACATTTAATATGCATATCACTTATTAATAAGCGGTATAAAATTATCACGAGTTAGAATATGAGTTTATGTCCCAATTAACTTTAAATACCTAATATTATTATAAGTAATAACATAATAGCTGCCTAAAAATAGTAAATAAATAAGCAAAAATGATGTAATATCAAATTTTTACACGAAGGGATGTTGTTTTTTTGCTTTTCTTTATCATCATCTCGATGGATTTACATGACTTTCTCCTTCTTCGGGAACAAAACTTACTCGCTTCTGCCAAGTAAAATGAAACAAGAATAATATTGTGAGAATAATTGAAAAATAAATAGAATTTCATTTAGAGTTTCTCATTCCATTTTACATAGAATAGAAAATTGTTTCATTTATAGTTATAGAGGCTATATGGTGTTCCAACTATAATAGAAACTTATATTATATATTTATTGAAAATTGACTTTGGAATATTTTTTTTCTTCCTTAAATTAATATTCCAACAAGCATATAGCCGTATCAAAAGTGAGAAAGAGAGAGCAGACAATGGTCCGTATCAAAAGTGAGAGAGAGAGAGCAGACAATGGTTTCTAAAAGTTATATCATTTTTTATAGTTTCTATTAGTTCTTAAAGTTAATTACCTTTAATAATTAAAATTTAATTTTATATGTATATTAACTATGTATTAAATACATATAAGAAGTTAAATGTTAAAAGTTTTTAAATTTAATAATTAATAAAAAAATATAAAAAAACATAAAATTATTGTGCTATTGGTCCTACCTCTCTCTCTCTCTCTATTTTTTCTTTTTCGCTGCTTCTGTCTAAGGATTTATGATGTGAAGAATTATGTCAGCTTTATGGACGTTGGTTCTAACTTCTAGCTGCCTTAAAACATCAATAGCAATTCCCATCTAGAGCACATTAATATAACATACTAAATTAAAGAAAAGTCTAATAAAGACAAAAGGGAAACATTAACCCGTTGACCAATTCTCACTTATGTCCCATTTTAACTTGTTGTCGAATAATAATGAATCATGATTCATATAATATAATATGTAAAATGATACATCTCTTAGTTCAAACGTTTTTAAAATACAGTTTGGACAGGTCCAAATCTAAAAGTTTCTAATACGTTAAATTAACATTGTTATAAATAAAAACGTATTTTTTAGTACAAATTAAATTGATAATTGATGAAGGATGATTATATTATTATATTTTATATTTTTTTTTTAAATATAGGATGGTGTAAAAGTTTCCTAAAATTCTGGGTCTGTGCTACTTCTATAATCTAATTGAAAAAAAAAAAAAATTGCTTTTTTGATGATAAACAGCCAAATATGTAGGTACACGTCAACGAAAGAACAATTTCAAAGTAAAGATGCATACCCGATCACGTGCCTTAATATTGTCTTCGACCCCACCACCATGACCCAGCTTCCATTCTGCTTTCGTCTGCCGACTACCACCATCGTCGACGCCACCGGTTTTCTCCATATAAAAATCAATAATCTTCTCAGCCACCTCTCCATCATCTCTGCTCTCATCCATCAACTTTGCCACTTCAGACTTTGGCAGCCTCAGTTTCACCCTCATCCTCCCATCCGCTATCTCCGCTCCCCGACTCGCAGACGTCGTAGCCGCCGTAAGATCAGAAACCGCCCTCCTCGACAGCATTAAACACTCAAGCCTGTCCTTCGCTGTCATATGAATACCAGATCGAACTTTTCTCGTTACCTTTTCCTCAGGAAACTTCGGCAACTCTACCAAGAAATAAATTTTCCTTGGCTTAAGCTGCTGCTGAGGCTCTAATGGCTTTGCCCGAATTCCAAAATGCTTCACAGCTTCTGAATCTAACAAAACGTAACCTGGGTAGTCTTTAACAACGTCCGAAACTTGAACTGGAGTCTTTAACTTTATGGTTTCTCCATCAACCTTCATCACCTTTGCTTTCTTCCTTCCTCCTATACTGTTCCCCATATCTGATCTCCCTTCAAAGATAATGAATATAGGGTTTACAAATAATTCGTATTATATATACATGAAAAGTTTAATTGGTTACTGCTTTTTATATGGTAATAGTAAAAGTATGGTACGGTGTGAATCTGTGAAAATTAAATGAGGTTCCTATAATTGAAGGGATTATTATAATAGTCTCTTAAATCTTGGTGATTTAGTGAAGACAAGTGGGAACGTTAATTGAATCTGTTTAGGGCAACAAATAATGGTCTTGATTTTGGATGTCAATAAAGCAATTAATAAAGAATTGGGTGGGGCTTCGCTGTGAATATGCAAATTAAAGGAAACATTCTTATCTCCTTTGAAAATTCCCATTATCAAACGGTGTCTAAATATTCTTTTCACATTTTTATTAACTATTACGTGAATTGAGATGGATTGTCGGGACTAGGCTTGGTGTGCTTTACTTGGACAAACGTTCAAAAAGGATAAGAACAATGATACAAAAGTACTTCGGCTTTAACCGACAGCCTAATTTCATATAGGTATGGGGTTATCTTAGCTAGCTCTAGGCAAAGATTGTGTTAAAAACGATTTTGTCCTATGAATTCTATATATGACTGTTTTTTATTTTGCAATTTTTGTTCAAATGAAAATTTATAAAAGTGATGCTAGCAACAGTCGCCCATATGGGCGATGGTTGCACACACTAATTTCTTTAAGCGATAACTTATAGAGAAAATATTAGGTGGAACATGCATGCTTGGTCTTTATTACAATTATCTATAAATTTTGATGACATATACATTCTCTTTGAAATTCATCAATCATAGAAATGATAATTATATAATAATAGAAAAAATTTAAAACATAATATTTTTTGATTTAATGGTTTTTTATTTAAAGTATGAATTTTAATTATTATTAAATATATTTATTTTTAAAACTTAAATCCAATTACAAGACATTTATCTTTGAATAGAGAAAGTAAAATTTTTTAATTTTCAAATATAAGTGAAAAATAGGCCTTAAGTTTCCATAATTTTTTTCTCTCTAAAATATAATAAATATTATAATTTTATAAATATATAATAACAAATTATATATTTTATTCAAATTATAGATCCTAATATTTTTTAGAAGAATAAAAGAAAATTATATATCATATGTAAAAAATAATATTACATAAGTAAAAAAATTTTAATTATTATTTTGAATAAATTATTAATTTAGCATAACCTAAAAAAAGTTAATTCAAACAACTTTATTTATATTTTGTCAAGTATTTAACTTGTAAACATATTTAACATTACTCTTTTTTTTTTTTTTAAGTTTAATATTACTTGTAGATATATTGTTATATATTATCTAAAAAATATTCATATTTAATAGAATTCAGATTTATTCAGATTTTATATACAAAAATAAGCATTATATAAGTTCTTTTAATTATTGATTAATAATGTATGCATACAAAATTGTTTAATTAAAACTTTTCTTTTGAACAAATGGCTAAATCACAAGTTAACTATTAAATAATAAATTGTCTACATTTTTTTTATAAAATATATAAAAGTTCACATTTTTTTATGTATAAATAAGTAATCAAAATTTTAAGTTATGTTTTTCAGACGTGCGTTATTAAAAATATCTTTTAATCTATTCAATAATATGCAATACGCGATGATACTTCAAAGATAATTAAAATTAATGTTGAGGGTGAAAACTTTTGTTTCCTTTATTTAATTTTTAAAATGGATAATTATGAAAATATCTTTGATCAATTAGATGGTTAAAGAATATTAGAGACTTTTACAAATTGACCCATCAATATATTTGCACCACAAAATTAAATTAAGTCAATAATCAATTTCTTGTATAAGCCTCGCCTAGAAAAATTAACTTCTCTAATAGAACGTTGTCCATCCTAATCCCTAACCTTACGGGTAATCGGCTTTGAGAATTCATTTTAATTAATCAATAAGGAGATATCAGTCAAACATATCACGGATATCATGGCCTATCATTTTAATAAAATTTCAATTACATTATTAAATTATTAAGTTTGCTCATCATTATACTAATATATGAACCATATATTTCGGTGGTATTTATTATGTACAGTTGAAATTAACGTCAAATTAGTCTTGGTATACTTTCTAGTACATTTGGCCAAGTCACATGCATGGAGATTCGAATTACAAAATTGACCAACTCAGTTGAAAAATGCACGTAATATCAACAAAGAAAATGAAACCAAGAGAACATGCAATGTAATATAATTTCATATTGGATGTATAGATGCCATCTGTCCTTAGAACGAGTCCAAAGATTTGAGTAATCAAATGTCCAATTATTATTATTATTTCTTTTCATTTGAACGAATATATATATATAATTTTATTATATGTTAGTTAACAAAAATATAAAATTAATGCTTAAGAAGAAGGCATGAATTATAAGAAATTGTATATTTAATATTATTAAACTAACAATACCAATAATATAATTGCAAATGACTTTCCTTTCTTATGTGAAGACGATATTTTGGACCTTATAACAATCAATAAATTTCGGCATGGATTACGCTGGGGCCAAATTACACAATTCATTGACTGATTAATTAGATCAAATTCATTCTGCTGACATCATCAGTGATCAAAATTCAAAAGTTTAATTGTTCATAAAGGTGTTCATCCAATTCATTGTAATTACCAATCAAAGTTAAACCTCTACTCTTTGGTGAGAATCACCTTGACTTCTTAATTAGCGAGAGATGCTTAATTAAAGTAATAAAAAAAAAATCATCAAATACAGGAGAATTCTATTACACTTACAAATTTATGACTTTGTTCCTTTTAGAATGTTGTATGTTAAATTTTAGTTTTTAAATATTAAATGATATAATAATTGAAGCCATATATATATATAAATTTCTGATTTATATTGAACAATTGATGAATTGAGATTGTTTTTTACTTGTATGTAAGTGATTAGAGTTAACATGCTTAAAATATGTATTTAGGGTTCTAAATCATAAAATTAATCAAATTAACTTGTAAATAAGTTAGCCTTTAGTTTGGTGATGATAAAAACAATCTCAAAATTGTGAGATCTCCAAGAAATTATGTTCTCGTTTGGCCGAATCCTAGAGAGATTGAGAGCTTTATAGACTTTTCAAGTTTTAAAATTTATCACTTAATTCATAAAAAATAAAAATTGACCATTACTAATATATTTTTGCATTATTTATTTAAATGCCTTTAGCCTTTAATTTAAAGACAAATAATTCTCAAAACTTGTCATACAAGCTTTGTAACAATAAAATACAAAATAACAAATTTATCCTTATTAAACATTTTAATATCAAACTTATCATAGACTTAGTCAAACTTACTTTAATTAAATTTATTTTAATTTTATTTTTATTCTTAAATATTAATAGAATATTATAACTTATTTTAAATTATATTTAGGTCAATTAATAAAGCTTTTAGATTTATTAAACTATTTAACGTATAAACTGTTGATGCTTTTTGACTTAATATTATTTTCGAGAGTGCTAACTCTCTTTTAGATAATATTTATTATCCTAAATAAGAACGAGCACAAGTTATTAGTTATGATCTCTTAAATTAATTGTAGTGTAATCTGTGAGCCAAAATTGATCTCACTAAACCCATTTTAAACCATTCAGATATTCAATCATTATAGTTAATATCTAATAATATATCATAGTCTTTAAACCACAATTAAGAAAGTCTTTATTGGATCTTTTACATCCAATTATACATTTTGTATAGATAAATTTCTTCCGTTTGTCTAATCCCAATTAATTTAGGGTTCACAGATATCAAAAATCTTAAATTCAATTTTTGCTTAGACTAATGGTTACTACACAATGAACTTGTTACCACAAAATTCTTTTGTGTAATCATTAATTACTTTGATCAAAGATTTTAGTTTCAATTATTTACTAATGTTCAACTAAGAATTTGAATTCAAATTGGGTCAATAGAATCTCGAAATTCTTTATATAGAATTAACAGATTTTATATTAACAATTATTTGTATTTTAATATAAATAATACATAATCAAACGAAGTAACTTTAAGATTTTTGAGGCCATAGGCTAAGATTGTGCAATAGGATCTTCTCAAATTATCTTAAATTAATTTTTTAAAAATCATTTTCCTTAATTTTTTTAGTTTTTAAGATATAATTTTACTAGTATATCCTTCTAAATAAATAGTATAGCTCATTCACTTTTCACAATCTTTTTATTAGATGAATAGAGGAATTATAAGTTATAATTTTAAGATTCATTATGAGATTAATTGAGGATAAGATAGTATTAAGACAAAAAGAGGCATACATATTAAAACTTATTTTAATTTTAATCTATATTTTAAAATAATAATTTATTAATTTCACCATTAATTAATTACATAATAAAATATTTTGGTAAGATCCCTTTATAAATTAATTTTAAAGATGTAATTATATAGGATTAAATCATCCTTTTATCTAATTTTTGCTAATATTTTAGTATAGATATAAATTTTTTTCTTTTAGTGGAACCTCGCTATAAAATAAAAATTTTAAAATATATGAATATAAATTTTAGAGTGTATATTTTTTTGGCTCTTGCTATAAGTTAAAAATGCTTAAATATTTTAAATATATATTTTAGAATCTTTCTATAAATTTAAAATTTTAAAAATATTTAAATAAAAATTTTAAAGCATATATTGTGGTACCTTTCTAAAAATTGGGCACTAATTAATTGCCTAAGAGCATAGGAGTAGAATTAGTCGTAATCATTAATTATGAGTACTAAATTTAATTAAATTTGTTGAAAACAAAATAATATATCTTTATGAATCTTTGTGTTAGATCAAATCATTATACCTATCACACCCCGAACCAGAATTTTTCACATGACAAGTACTGCGTACTTTCATTTAACAATTTCAATGGCTAGAGTTGTAATATTAGAGTCTGCAAGATTCTAATTGTCATTATTTTCAAACCATAAAATATTCAAAATAAATTTTAATCAAAATTTTAGGTAATAAAAGTATTTAATTTTATTAAATATTTTACAATTAGTTTAAAATTAAATAATATTTTTAAATTATTAAATAAAGTAATTAAAATTATTAAATAGCATCTAGTGAACTATACAGGATAAGTGACATGTTATCCAAAAATTATTAAATTAGCCACCATTCTCAGTGATTACTTTAAATAGGAGCAATCTTGAAACCATTAATAAGTATTTTCTCATGCATGCTAAACAACAATAATGTCATAAAATTTTTTTATATATATACATACATATGACAATAGTTGATCATTTTATAAAAGTCGAGCCCACTATTGACTTTAACCTAAAGTAGTTTATAAATGTACATATAACTATCCTTTATATTTTTGTTTACCAGATCACTCTATCACAAATGAGATCATCTCCTTGACGTCAAAGGCTTTGATCAAAGACTTTATTTTCAGTTGTTTACTAATATCCAACTGAGAACTCAAATTTGGATCGAATCAACGGTACCTCGAAATCCACTATATTAAGTCAATGAATTTCTTTTGATAATTATTTGTTACTTGATATAAACAACATATGACCAAATCGATTTCTGTATATAAGACGTGATTAGTCTCATATTTATACACCATATAAATCATGTGCATCTATACCAATTAGCAACTATGACGTTCAAGGTCTGAGGAGTAGTTAACACACCCTTATAATTCAATGATGAATTATTAACATCATACATTCGTGTGATTCACTATACTTTAGCCACGTTCAAATAATAGTTCTCTAACTATTATTCCACACTAATGTCTTAATGATATGACTATCATATCACTCGCACTAATATCATCTTATGATATTTACTGAAGACATTCAGTATACCTACACTATATATTAATATCCAGTCGATATTGCTTTCATAGAAAATATTTTAGATAACTTAATTATCTAGGATATTTTATATGCATATTTTATCATTAGTATAATTAGATAGAAGAATCAATATATACACATGAATTAAAATAATTTTTTATTAATAAAATATGTATACAATAAATATTATTACAGTAACTCAATATAATATCTCAAAACTGACAACACAAATAATTTTAAGGCATACAATATTAACAAACTCTTATTTGTACTAAAGTCATGTGTTGTTATATCTTATACCTACCTTCTTAAAATATTGGTCCAGTTGCTTTAGTGTCATTGCTTTAGTGAGAGAGTCAGCGATTATCTATTGAACATAGCTTTCCAATCAAAATTTCTTTAGCACTAACAAATTCTCTCAAAATATAATACTTTTGCTAAATATATTTAGATTTTTGTATGCTCTTGATTTCTTATATTGTGCAATAGCATCTATATTGTCACATAATATGCTTATTGAATAAGTCATCTAAGAATTACACCCAATTTAGATACAAATTTTCACATCTAAATTGCTTCTTTAGCTGCTTTTAAAGCTGTTATATATTTAGTTTCTATAGTAGAGTCAGTTGTAGTCAGTCATTTAGAACTCTTTCAACTTATAGCCTCTCTATTACATAAATATAAAACCTGATATAGATTTTTGATTGTCTATATCTGATTAAAAATTGAAATTTGAGTATCCATAAATACTCAACTCTTGAGATTTATAATTCATAATTAAATTATTAGTCCTTCTTAAGTATTTAAGAATAGTTTTTACTGTAGACTAGTATTTTTCCCTAGGATTTGTCTGATATCTGCTAGTAACACTTACTGTATAAGTTATATCAAGTTGAGTACATAGCATAGTATACATCAAGCTATCTATAGCAGATGCATATAAAATACTATGTATTCATTGCCGCTTTTTATCAGTCTTTAGACTCATATCTCTTGAGAGATGAAAATCTTGATTGAAGAGAAAAAGACCTCTTTTAAAGTTCTCTATATTGAATCTTTTTAACATCTTTTTAATATAGAACTTTTGAGATAATTTAATTATCTTCTTTGCTCTATCTCTACAGATACGAATCCAGAGAATATAAGTTGCATCTCCTAAATCTTTTATAAAAAAATTTTGGATAGTCAGTTTTGACTTTTGTTAACATGCACGCGTCATTACCCATTAATAATATGTCATTTACATATAATATCAAAAACATGATCCTATGATCTTTAATCTATTTATAAATAAAAGGTTCATTCAAATTTTTTATAAAACCAAACGTGGTTACTATTTTATCAAATTAGATGTTTCAACTTTTAAAAGTTTGCTTCAATTCATAAATGAATCGATACAACTTGCACACTTTATGTGATTCAGTAGTAGACACAAAACTAACTGCCCATTTCATAACAAGTTTTTCTCAATATAACTATTAAAGAATACCGTCTTAATATTCATCTGCCAAATTTTATAATTATAATATGTAGTTATGACTAACATAATTCGAATGAATTTTATTATAGTAATGGGCGAAAAGGTCTTCTCATATTCTAATCTTGGTTTCTAAGTATAACTCTTTGCAATTAGCTATACTTGATAGGTCTCTACCTATCCATTCTTAGTAATCTTTCTTTTGAAGATTCATTTATTATTAATAAGAACTATTCCTTTTAAAAGATTAATAAGTGTCCAAACTTGATTTATATGCATAAAATCTATTTTAAATTTTATCACCTCTAGTCATCTTCTTGAATCTTTATTGAGGATTATCTCTTCTTATGTTTTAGGATTATCTTCATGATCTGATACTCCTACTAAGTAAGATTCAAAATCTTATTTATTGAAAAATTTATCTCTCTAGGACTACAAAAATCTTAAAAGATTTTCGAATTAGAATAGCTTTAACAAGAATTAAAATCTACTGACTAGATATTTTAGTTTTAGTTTAGTCGGATTGATATTTAAAATATTTTCTTGTAATTCAATCTCTGTATCTACACCTTTTTCTAAAAATTCTTTTTCTAAAATGTGTGCATTCCTACTAATCAAAATCTTTTAATTAGAAAAAGTTAAAAGAAATATCCTAAACTATTTTTAAGATATTCACTAAATCGACCCATTTTTAATTTAACATTAAGTTTATCAAATTTGACTAATTTGATGTAAGTTGATCAATCCCTCATATAATTAAGGCTAAGTTTCTTTCTACTTCATATTTTATACGGAGTCTTTTGAATTAATTTGGATAAAATGTTATTAAGGATGAGCATTATAGTCTACAAGACATATTCCAATAAGTATAATGGTAAACTTATGAAATAATCATTTATCGTACTATATCTAATAAGATACTATTTTTTTCTTTCTAATACACCATTAAGTTGAAGTGTATAAGTTATCTGTGAGATAATTTTATTTTTTTAAAAAAATTCTTGAAATTCAATACTCAAGTACTCACTTCTACGATCTGATCATCGAATTTTAATACTTTTTCTATATATCTTTTGATTTTATTATTAAATTCTTTGAACTTTTTAAAGTATTCGAATTTATATTTTATCAAACATATACCAATGCTGAGACATATCATCAACAAAATTAATGAACCATTCAAAATCTCCTCTAACTATTATACTCAATTGTCCATATTTATCTTTATGTACGAGATCTAATATTTTCTTTGACCTCTTACTTTCACTTAAAAAGAGACTTAATTATTTTTCTTTGAAGACATGACTCATAGGTTGAATAAGGTTCTAAACCCAATTAAATCAATATCTTACTAACTCTAAGCTGTGTGAAACGTCTATTTTTGATATGGCCCAATCTTTATTGTAACAAATATTTAAGATTCATTTTAACGCAAATTCTTTTACTAACAATGAAGAAATTAAATAACTATTATTCAATTAAAGAATATATAAACTATTTGTATTTAC
>JAWDEX010164593.1:0-17453 GCA_035221805.1 Trichilia hirta | reverse complement strand
ATTTTTCATGGGGGCAACAACCACAAGAATATACCACCGTCTTCATACTCACAACTCTTCCAAACCATCAACTCTGATATCACTTGTTAGAATCTGGGAAGCATGAACATGCCCACAAATTAGAGTAGGGGAGAACACACAAAGATCAAATGAGTAAATATATTAATCGGCTTGAACACCAATTATAACCCAAAACCTTAAAGCATTAAATCCATAGGTCCATTTCACTTATATATTAGTTATGCACCTTTTATCTTTTTAATGCGGAATACTTTCACTTCACACGTACACTTGAACCCAACATCTATTCCAACTTCCAAGTACCTTCATCCATTATTGAGTTCACAGCGCTCCCAAGGAAATAGAAAAGATTTCTTTCAGCAAATCAAACTTACAGTATAATTTACATTGCAGTTCGACCACAAATAGTCAATCATTCATGATTCATGACTTGACATAGTAAACTAATGTATTGATTTACTTACTCTCTGTAACAGCTTTACAAAATTCAAATGGAACTCTCAACTTTCTGGTTCATTCATAGTCGGCAATCAAAATTCAGATAAATGTTGTAACCGGTTTCACTTCCCATTAAATGACTAAAATGTTCCTTCCATCATGGATATATAATTACAATAAGCAAATAATACTGATTTGGCATTCACAACAAAACACAGATGCTCTAACTTGATACTTACTGAAAGTATATTTCGCATATTAAATCACATTTTGCTGGCATGTTTACCAAACAACGAATGCCGTCCTTCAGCAATTATCTCACCAGTAGCTTTGTTTCTAATAAGAACGATGGTTCCAGAGTAACCTCCTTTTTGTCCTAAAAATCTTGAAGTGATCTCCAACTCATCCTGCAATATGGAAATGGCATATTAAAATCATACCAAACATGAAAATGAATAGAAAATTTCAAGGATTTGAACATCACAATGCAACAATCTAAAATTCAGCAAAAGTTTGGAGTATTACAACTCTCACCTAGATCTTTGCCAACTTCTGTATACCATGCGGTGACAAATTTCACACTAACACCTCATATGTCACATTAGCAACTTTAATTCATTATTGGAGGAATAATATCATCAAGTTAGCTGCCAATGCCCAAAACTTGAAAGTCCTCTTTGATAGAGCAGTATTGTTAAACAGTTTGTAAACTAGCAGGTCTATGAGGGAAAACAACACAAAATTTTGGTTCCAAGATGTTGGCAAATTCATTTATAATAAGCAACTAACTGTAGACATCATAAACCTGGTGGAACTGATAGCTATATGAAGTATAATTGATGTAAAAATCAGTCATAAAAATCCAAAATTATTTCATTCACAATTTGTGTTGTTCAGGCTTGGCTTACATTGACTTTAGCAGTTGAAACAAAGGAGATTGACATGTCCACAGAAACCTTCATGGGAAGACCTTCAACATGAACAACAGACGCACCAACATCATCAACAAGGTTTGCAATCGCGCCATTAGCCAAATTTCCATTTCTATCCTGCACAATCAAATCCCACACTTTACACTTGTTTATCTGACAATGTGTTGGAATAATAAAAAGAGGGTGTTGGTTTTGAGAGCTTACAGCAAGGCGAGGGGGGACCTTGAAAGTACAAGCTACAAAGCCAGGCTCGACTCGCTCAACTCGAATGCCTCTCAAAGCAAAGTCTTCGTAGAAGCTAGGCTCAACCCCAACTCGGTGCGGGTGGATAGTGAGTTGTGAAGCACTCTCCGATTCTTCCTCGTTGAGTTCAAAAAACTCTTTCGCCTTCTCCATTTCTGACTTACACAACGTAATGCTAGACAACAGTCAATTTTCAAATCAAAGGTCTGTCATATTGGACTTCAAAGCCGTGGATGTCGAGAATTGCAAAGTCATGTTTTTTTACTCAGTTCCTTTTAGGCAACTGTCTTGCCAACTCAATTACCAACTAAGAGCACATCATACTACGTTTCATGCAACCCTAAATTAATTACTATTAACCTAAATTAAGCACCCCTATTGAAGATTTAGGAATTAGGATTTGCGATTGAATCCAACGCATATGTTTGGAGTCAAAATTGACAGCTTACTTGATCGGAGGGTGTTAAAGCTACTTACCGTGGTTTCGCTACAAATTCCTAGAAGTAGCAACGTTCTCGATCGATCACAGCAACCGTGAGAGATTCTTGGTTAGATGGTTCCCGGCCACAGAAATCACTTAAAATGTTCCCTCTCTGCCTTCTCGGTTTGTTGCACAGACAAATAGATTTCCATGATTGATCACCGTATGATCGAGATGAGTAATAACATTTAGGCCCCTAATTGTTTTTGTTTTTACTACTGATGCGGATATCTTTTTCCAGTGGTAACAAATATGTCACTATACCTACTGCACATTTGCAGTAGAAGCCTTACAATATTGAGTATTGACCACCACAATATTTGTTACAGAGTTCCAATTCACTCGCAAGTCACAACAGGTTCGGAAGAAAATTGAAAATAATAAATAAATAAATAAATACTTCTTGTTGAAGGCTATTGTAGTAATTTCAATATAATGTGTTAAACCCACAAATTATTAGGTATAAATGTTAGTGCCTCCCATAGAACTTGTCTAGTGTTTTACACCCTGAAATCTTAACCGTGACTGAGAAGCGAGTGATCTGATGCACACGGATGGAATAAATTTATTTATATTTCCTGAAATAAAAGATTATTAGGAACTTAATTTTATTTTATTTTTTTATGTGAATTGTTTTGTCTTTCGCGAAGGTTGACTTAAAATATATTGGACGCACCCATTCGTGAATTGTCTTGTTTTATAGCTTCCTCGACTCGATTGACAGAAGCATTTCCAAGGGAGATCGGAATTCGATGGAGTGTTGGTCTCCAGTTCCAACAAAATATATTTTTTTGATAGAATAAATTATAAAAATAACAATACCACCTTTTGTGAAAAAGAATTTTAAATAACAAAAATATATGCATAAAATTATTTTGACATTGTCAAATATATTTTTTATTTTATTTTTAAACCATAATATAAACACTGTAATCTTCTTCAACAAAAATTGATAATTTATTAGAATTTATAAAATGAAAATTTTCAAGTTCATTAGTAGCTCACGATAGAGTTAAATGAATTCATTATGAAATGTTAAATTATTATGAACGGACAAAAGATAAAAATCCACCGGTAACCACAAGATCGCTTTCTTGCAATACCAAAGAATTAATTTTCTTTTTCATGTCAAAGAATTTAAATTGAAAAATTATGATAAAATATTAATTAGAGTTTTGGGGTAAGATTATCACTTAATCATGGTTGATTTAACACAATTATTTACATATTTATATATAATTCGGATAAATTAATAAAAGAAAATTTTATATTTTTAACTTACTGCAAATAAAATAAAAAGTGTTTGCCTTTTACGTTTTATGGATTTATTTTTTAAACTAATATTTAAAAAATAAAAATAGATATTAATTCAATTTGGACTTATATTAAATTTTAATGAGTATTTTGTTGGGAATAATTATTTTTTCATAAATTTAAGAGGAATAAAAAGGATTGGCTGTATTAGCCATATATCCATTTAAAATTAATTTAAAAAATTTTAAATAATTAAGACAAGGTCAAAATTTTAACATGAAAATAAAAATATTAGAATTAAATAATCTCGGTACTATATTTTTGAATGTAAGGTTCACCGAACAAAACAAAACTAGAAAGAATTCTATTATTACTAATTATCGTAGTTCCGACGATAATCCCCAACTCAGGGTTTAGAATGAGGTTTCTCCAGGGTTTTACAGTTTAATTTTCCTATAATATAAAACATTAAACAATGACATTCAAGCACACTCAAAACTCGTTCACTATTCACTCTTCAGACTTCAGCCATCCTCTTATCTACTCTCTCTCATGTTCCGGTGCATCTTTATGATGAGCCCACCAGGTTCTCTTCATTTGCTGCCATGACGATACAAACACAAACACAACACCGCATATCCACTTGCTACCGCCACCCCACCACAAACCCAATCACTGGTTTCTGCGCTTCCTGCCTCCGAGAACGTCTCTCCGGCATCGAAGACTCCGCATCCACCAACACTACCACTTACAGCCCTCGTCTCCGCCGTACCAAATCGTATTCTTCCACAAACCCAAATGGGGCTTCTACTTCCGAGCCTCGCCGTATGTCATGCGATGTTGGGACCCACAACACCCTCTCGAACCTCTTTAATATCGACGACCAAGAAAAAGTCGAGACAAAAACTCAACCCACGAACTTAGGGCTTGAATTGAAAGAAGAAGATGAAGAAGAAGGTGAGTTTAAAAAAATGAAGGAATTCATAGATCTTGAATTCGAAAGCAAAAATAGTAGCAGACCGAGTTTTTGGGAGAGTGCGGCCTCTGTTTTCAGCAAGAAATTGCTGAAATGGAAGCAGAAACAACCACATAAAAACAGAAAAGAGAATGAGAGTTTGGTGGAAGATACTAAATCTGCTGCAACTGCAAGACCAATAAGAGAGATAGAGTCTGAGATTGGTTTATATGGATACCTGGGAAGGAGATCTTGCGACACTGATCCGAGGTTATCCGTTGATAATGGAAGGTATTCGTTTGACGAGCCCAGGGCTTCTTGGGACGGATATTTGATAGGAAAAGCTTATCCTAAGCTTATCTCGCCCATGGCTATACTTGAAGAGAAAGAGAAAGAGAAAGAGAAAGAGTGTTCGGGGAATGAAGAAGAGAAGAGACCGGGTGGATCAGAGCAGACTAGAGACTATTATGGAGAGTCTTTGAGTATGCAGAGGAGAAGGAAAAGTTTTGACAGGTCCCGTTCCGGTAAGAGAGCAAGTCTTGGAGATTTTGATGAGGTTAATAAATCATCCATATCAAATGTCAAGGTCTCTCCTGAAACTGTTGGATTGTTTCATGGGGCCAAGCTATTGGTTACGGAGAAAGAGTTAAGGGATTCAAATTGGTATTCAATCAAAGATTATCGCGCTGAGAGTGTTGAATCTGATTCAAAGAATGTTGGTTATGCTACTGGAGGAATTAATGAAAAGGGTTTCAAGTTTAAGAAGTCAATGAGGTGGCAAAATATGTGGAATATGTGGGGGGTTATACAGAAGAGAAGTGAAGGTAAATGTGTAAATGAAGAGAGGTTTACTGGAGGGAAAGTGAATGCGGTGGATGGGGCACTAGCTGAGTCTTGGCAAAAGCTCAAGAGGGTGGCAAATGGAGAAGCAAATGGAACTGTCGGTGAGAAGCTTATTCGTAGTTACAGTGTTAGTGCAAGGAACTCGTTCAAAGCGGATGGTTCTTTTCATGGTGAGAATCAGGTTGAGTTTAAAGATAACGGTGGGAGGAAAAGGGATGAGCTTGTGCTGCAAAGGAACCGGGGTATCGCATATTCTCCTAAAAACCTTGAAAATGGCTTATTAAGGTTCTACTTGACACCAGTGAGGAGTTACAGGAGAAGCAAATCTGGAAGAAGTAGGCTAAAACCCCACAATCTTTGACCATGGGTGGCTTGTAAAGGTGCATCAACTGTCCGTCAATGGTATATTTTGTTGTAAAGATTTGCGTCAATGTGTTTCTCCCTTTTTATACATAAAAGTGCATCATATTGTTTCCCCTTCTCTGCTTAACATGTTTTTTGACAAGTAATAATTCAGCAATGGAACTTAGAGCAACCTTTTGTTATTGCTGTTGACAATGAGTTAGCTTAGTTTTTCCGAGGAATGAAATCATTTGGTTCGTAGATTGTTTACCTAGTACTTGCGTTGCTGTACATGTTTTGAAATTTGAGACAGCCGGTATGTCAATCATGAATACTAATAGGATATAAAATTGGCAACTGGTAGTAAGTCTAGTGGTAGTGATATATACCAGTCGTATCATAGAATTGAAAAAACATTAGAGCATCACTGCATAGCAATTTGTGGTTTTTCATTCAAAATATTATGAGTAGGATCCTTTTCCAATACAATGGATATGTGGTTAATGAATGTACTTCTGGTAGTAAGAGTTTTATTGAGAATCTGCTGGATTTGTTGATGATTCAAGATAGAGGTTGCTTGCAAGTCTCAGCACTCTGTTTCCACAGGCTGCATGATGTATGAAAATTTTCTCTTGCATCCTTTCTGACATGTTGGATCTCTAAGCAGTCCTTATCTGTTTTTGTTCCAACTTATTGAAATTGGAACGGTATTTTAACTTCTTTAATGTAAAGATTGCTCCATGTTGCATATTCATCATGTGTTTATCATCTCTTTCTGTGGAACGTGAAGGTACTGCACCTTGGTGTTGATTCATGGAGGTTTTATCTTTCAGGCTTCAGAGCTTGGGTTTGAGGGCTTATTAGTTTTTTATGGACTTGGTGATTGATCTTCAAAGTATGGGAGCCACATTTTTAGATTGGATATTTGGATGGCAACTGTAATGATTGTTGTCTTGCTAGTAAAACATTTTAGATCCATTGAAGAAATAGATTTTGCAAGCATGTTTATAATAGTAAATCAAATTGGTAGTTGACAAATTTGGGATCCCTTATTTTTTATAACAACTCAATGATGAACCTAAGAAAGGAAATCGCCAACCCTCTACCCTCAACAATTTTGACAGCTTCAAGTCATTCTCTACATCTGTATTCTGTTAAAGACATGAATCCAATCCCTTAGTGTTAGGAACTTGTGTCTCCCAAGGGAATGTAGTTTTTCACTATTAACTTTGTTGCGTGTTTATCCTTGTCTATTTTACTTGGTGGAAATATGATTTCATCAAGTAGAACTGGATATGAGATTATTGGGTTAACGAAGTAATATTTGGAAGCGTTTAAGTTCCTCAGCAAGAATGATCCCGGCCAGTTGGTTTTACTGAATCTGTCATTATTCTTGTCTTTTGAATGAGCTGCGGCTGCTAGCACTGTGCACTTCTGATGCTCATTATTGCTGAACTTTAACTTTATCTGTTATTTAGCAGTTAGTAGTTGAGCAACGATGTTGGCTTCTAAAATTAATTTGTAAGACGCTGCAAAGGATCCTATGTAGACGCCATGGGAGAGGTTGCCGATAGTTGTTTGTTTGCTATATTTATTAGCCAAATGGAACTATCCCATTGGAATTTCTACGTAGGATCCTATAGTTCTGCTAAAACTGTTCCCTAGAGTGGCTGTCATTTCAAGGTATCCATTCCATCTTTGATGAATAACCCTCAACAAATTGTGTTTTGTGGCACAGGCACTCGAGTCTTATATACAATTTTGGGCAAGAGTATGGTACAGTTTAAAACTGCCAAATTTGGGGTTATACTTTTCAAGTTTTTTGTTCTACTTTCCAATTTTTTTATTTTTTTTTTGGTTGGGTTCCTCAATTTTTTCATTGTAGTTTTATGAAAAATTTATAGGAAACCGGAAGCTTCTCTCCAGCCCCCCTCTAACTGCACTGAAAAATCAGTAACGATTTCCCTTCGTAGCAGCCGAGTTTAAGCGAGATTTTGTTCCAAAAGGATGGTTCAACTCGACTATTTCGCTAAATTCATTATTCAGCTATTTATAGCATTAATTCCCTCTCATGAAGGTTTAAAATAGTGAGATTGGTTGAATGCATAGCCATGTTAATGTAGCTAATTGTTTCACTTGTAACAAGAGGAAAAAAAAAATATTGTTGCTAGTGAGTCAATTTCAGTAGGTTGTTGAGTCAAATGTTGATACTACAAATAAGATTGTCTTGGTTCGCTTTCTTCCTTTTCATAACAAGGTAAATAGAGAAGAGCATCAAGTTTGGTTCATCAAGTAAGTTAGATGATGTATAAGAATTACTAAGTCATTAACCACAATTATCTGAAAAAAAAAAAATTAAACATCTCTTGCATTCAAACCATGCGATACACCAGCTATGGACCTGCCACACAGCTCAAGATATATATACAAGGACACGAACACATAAGCTCACTCAACATCATATCCCTGCTCTTGAAGCTCTTGAATGACTTCATTCCTCATCCTCAACCACATCTTTTGAACTTCTTGTTCAAACTTCTTGTCCTGTAATTCCTTCTGATAATTATTCACAACTTTATCCGATTCAATTGATCCTTTTGGTCCAATAACAGAGCCAATCATGCCACCTTTCTTAAGGAAATCTTCCATCGCTTCTGTGTCACCTGGGTATGGAAACTGTATCCTTTCGTAGAGGTGAGCTAGTTCTCTTTCTTCCTTTGGTCTAGGCTTCAGCGTCCACCAACCTAGAGGTGAAGTTTCGTTGTAGACCCATGCAACCCCAAATAGCGTGTAGGTGCACAGTAAAGCCTTGCCAACTTGCTTCCAGAAGTAATAGTCTTCTTTGCCGAGACCTACTTTCTTTAGGTACTTGTTGGCATCAAAGGATTTCAATAATTGGAAACCTGAAAATTTCAACAAAATTAAAGTTTAAAACAAAGAAACTTTTTTCAGTCAAACATTTTATCGAACAATTAGGGTCCACTCCGCACGGTTAAAGGATGACCTTTTTAAGCATTCTATCGAACACTTGGGATGTAAGGTTTAATTGTTAAAGCAGCTCACTCAAGACAGTGAAAGTGAACGAAACTGTTTGCATAAAGATTTTCAGTTTCTCGGTAATACCTGTTTTGGCTCTTTGATATCGTTTAAGAACCATTCTGCCGGAGATAAAATTGTCGATAAGCTTGATGATTCAGGCGAAGGTGAGAATGAAGTGATTAAATATTTCGATGTAAGTTGATTTGGAGAGATTAACGGTGATCACACGATCTCAGTTTCGAATAAAGATGCCCAAGAAAATTGGATTTCAGTCTCAAAGTCTACTTCTCCTCTCTTCTTTTGACCCTGTTCGTTCGCAATTTATTGTTGGGAACCCTATGCAAAGATTCCTTCTACTTTTGAGTTTTGACCATATTCTGAACACTTATTAGTTGTATTTACAGTATTTAAAAATATATAATGCTGAAGTTCAGTATTAACCAATGGGATAGAAGACAATTACATTCTCATCAAAAATATCAAAATTGATTAAAATTAGGCATAAATTCCTTTAATGCACATACTCCGAATAGGACATTGCCATTTTTTTTAGACTTAAAGGCATTGTATTTTGAATTAGAGATTTTATTTCTAAATTTGGGGATATTCAAATAATTTTATTTCATATGATAAAGGGAGTCAAAAAAAACTCCTAAATGAAAGGTGAGAGTTGAAATTTATTATATAGCAATTAAAAGTTATTAAAATTATTAAATTATAGGATAAGAAAACCAATTTCATTCTCATGAAAATTGTACCTAAATACCTTAAAATTACATACTGTGAATAGGCATTGCCATTTTTTTTTTTTTTTTTTTTTTAACTTAGGGCATTGTATTTTAGGTTAGAGATTTCGTTTACAAATTTGAGGAAATTCAAGTAATTTCATTTATGTGATCAAGTCTAAAAATTTCTTAAATGCAAGCGCGGGTTGAAATCTTATTCTATAACAACTAAAAGTTATTAAAATTATTAAACTATATTATAAGAAAACCAATTACATTCTTATCAGAATTGATTAAAATTAGGCCTAAATGTCTTGAAAGCACATACTCTAGATAGGGCATTGCTATTTTTATATATATATTTTTTAAATTAGAACATTGTATTTTGGGTTAGGGATTTTGGTTACAAATATGGAGATATTCAAGTAATTATATTTCATGTGATAAAGGGGTAAAAGAGAATTTCTTAAATAAAAGGTGCCGGTCGAAACTCATTCTATGGCAATTAAAAATTATTAAGACTATATTTAGTATAATTGATTTTCACTTTAAAAGTAAAATTGTAATATTTGATTACATTAAAAAAACATTTAAAATATTAGCTTTCATCTCTTAATAGCTGTGGAATAATAATAATTGTATGGCTAAAACACCTCAATATCAAATATACTCAAAATAAATCAAGAGCAGCAAAGTAATATCATAGCTTAACATAAACAAGACTCTAAATTATTTGATTCACTTGAGGTTGAGGATCACCTTTTTCAGAACCTACACTGAAACACTTCATACTTTGTTACAGATTGCACAATATAAACGCCTCAATGAAGAGATTGTTTTCTTTTCAGCAGATTCTTTAAGCAAATTGAACTTAAACAACCGGAGTTGGATGGGCAACACAATTAACCGAGAGCCCTCGCTGGCCTTTTATATGTATACCACTTGGACACCAAAAGAAAAGCTCCCAAGTTTATCACACTCAGCGATGTCAACAGCCAGAAGAAGTAATGGAGGTGACCACAATTTATGTTGTGTATCCATCCGAGCTTCCCATTCCGATTACTAATTGCAGTATCAGTGGTTACGAGCAAAGTGCTCGAGTATTTGCCCGACGAATGTGAATACTTCTGCACACTATCCGGAAATATTGCGGAACTTGCCAAAATATAGTCATCGGCATTTCATCAAGCTCGCAGTAATTATGTCTTCTCACTATTCGAAGTCTTAATAGCTCCAAAACTGACACAGATATCATGGAAAGCATAGATAAAAGGAGGCGAATGCCCATCCTTTGCAACTGAGTTAGGCCATTTTTGTCACCTTTGAATTTTCTCGTGACTGGGACGATGATTCAGTCATAGATTGGAACCCAAAAGATGACACTGAGGGTGTCAAAGGTTGTAAGTGATGCTGGTGGAATCTTGAAGTTAGAGTTGCCAACGTGAGTGTTCATTCTTTCGTGTTGCAACTGAAATAAACTGCTTATCTGACTGTACACAGCATTAAAAGTGATACAAGTGGTATTACTTGAATTCACTTATAACTTATTATTTTTTATATTTTAAAAAAATTATAATATTTATAAAAATTACTTAATTTTATTTTTAAAAAAGTCACTTTTTTAACTTAATTTAATTTTAAAAAAATTACTACAAGATTACTTGATTTAATTTTTAATTTTTTTATAATACTTTTACTTAATTATTCTTATATTTTTTTAAATTCTATAGACATAATTAAAATAATTTATTATAAGAATTTGACAATAATAAGCGTGTCTCCAAAAGGCCAAAAAAAATAACTCCTCCCTTACTTCTGACTTTTGACATATTTTAAGGTAAAAGTTATTTTTTAAAAATTAAATCAAGTAAATTTTAATATAATTTTTAACTTATAATTTATAAAAAAATAAATTTTTTTTTTTTTGGTGAATTCAGACAAAGCCATTAAAAGCAACCTTATTATAGCTTTTAGCTTCTCAACTTGGGTAACATTGCGGAGTTTCCAAGGGCTAATTGAATCCTTAATGTTGTCTGTTATTCCTCTACAGCTGCCTTGTCGAAGAAACTGAGATTGACAATAACAAATAAGAAAGCAAGCTTGTTCATCACATTGGTACACTAGTAAAGCAAATGACTTTAACGTGGAATCAGCATCTATTATATTTATCTATGTATTATAGTGTTTCATAATTGATACGAGTTAAATTTAGTACGTATGAATCAAATAACTTTCAGAGTACACCTAATTTGAGCTCTTAAATTCGTCAAAATGATAGGAGAAACTTCAATTTCCAAAGCTTTTCAGGAAGCCGAGGGATTGCATGCAGAATATCATCATAGCTTCCCTTGAGCTCTGATCATTATGTCAATCTTCAACATGCAGATGAAGTGATGATTTATTAAACTCCTTCATAGTTAATGAATCATGGAGTGCTGAACTAAATTGTATAAAACATGAATTCTTTCTGTCCTTTATAGTTTCATCTACATGGCACTCCTTAACTACAGTTAATCAGCTAGAAGCAAACGTGAAATCTTTTGTCTGATCAAGCTTTCTGCTGCCTGAGATGTTGGACTCAACATCAGCTTTCTCATACAAAAGAGACTTGTCAGCAGGTACCTTAACTCGGTATTTCCTTATGGATGCCATCACACCACCTGACAGAGACGTGTGAGAGGGCTGCCTCCAGATTTTCGGTTTGAATACAATCGAGTACCTGAAAAGAAACTTACTACTTGTAATTGTCATGGCTACTGCTGGAATGCCAAAACCCCATCCGCAACCTCTGTTGTCTTGTGCATAGACGAGCACGGAAGAAGCAATAAGAGCGCCATTGTTGATTGAAAAATAAAACCAGTTAAAGAAAGAACTCTTCTGCTCCTTCTCAGCCTCATCGTCGCAATCAAGCTGATCAGCTCCATAGGATGAGACACAAGGCTTAATCCCACCTGTGCCGAGAGCTATCATGTAGAGTACCACAAATTTCTTGCAGTCACAAATTTCTTGCAGAAGTCTATCGCCGGCGACAGGCTGCTCCACATTCATCACATGCGCACTGCCGTTAGTTACATGGGGGAGAGAATTCTTTTAAAATTTTTAAATATCTTTAGATAATTTTTAATGAACAAGGTTTTATTTATTAAATAAATTATTATAACATATTTGAAAAATAATAAAATTTATATTATTTTAATGAATATTGTTTATATTTAATTAAAAATTAAAAATATTAAAAAGTATATATCAAAAAAATAAAATAACGACAAAATTAATAATTTTGTCCCTTAATATTGCATATTAGTACAAAAATAGAATTAGTGCTGAGGTAAAAAAAGAATAAGTAAAATTTTTTCCCAAGAATTGGACCAAATGATATCAAATATTTTCAATCGGATATTCTTGCACCATTTGTGGGAAATAACATGTATCATAAATCATAACTCATAGGAAAATTTTTGGATACATTTGTAGGCTGCAAATATATGTATGGAACAAACTCTTTAATTATTATTATTATTTTTTTTTTTGTCAGTATATTTCGTAAATTTTTTATGGGAAAATATATATTACCTTGTAGTTTGACAAAAATTACCCTAAAGTTTGACAAAAATGATATATCAATTCTTTTGTTTTGAAAAATGATATCTCTATTCTCTTTCATAAGTTTTTACCGTAAAAAATTACATTTGACTGGATTTAACTGATAAAATAATTATTATGACCTTTTATAATGTCAATAAATAAATAAATAAAATGAATATTTGACCAAGAGTTTGATTGATAAAATGACTATTATAATTTTTAATAAGAAATAAAGTAAAATAGCTATCTGACCAAGTTTGACTTACTTAGTAATTGATTTGGACAATTTTGACTATTTAATATGATTAAAAATTAAAAAAATATAGAATTTTTTTTTGCTGTTTATGTTTTAAAAAATTTATTAAATTAATGTGAATAAATATTTTAAAAAATATTTTTTCGTAACATAACTATATTTTATTAATTACTTATATTTATTTATATATAAATACAATACAATTCTGCACTAACTTTTACATAAACACAAATACAAATGACTTTAATTTTACCCTAATAAGAATAAAAATTAATTCAAATCTTATTTCAAAATCTTATTATTTTAAAAATATTAATATTTTATTGATTATTTATTTTATATAATTATTAATTATATAAAATAAATAAAGTAATCGACGAACCAGGATCCATCATTGACCATCATACCAATCGAAGTTACCAAAAAACTTTCTTAATGACGTCGATCAAACTCTGTTACAAATGGATGTCCGAGTCGTCAAAAATAGTGTCGACAAATTCGATCAAATCTAACTCAATTTGTCATGTCCCTCATGTTGCGACTCATCACCATTATAAATCGATTCTGTGTCATCAGTTAATTCATATACGACCATTAAAAATTAATTTTCACTTTTCAGCCACCATTCACTGAACACGACTTGGATTTTGATTAATATCAATTAAACCTTAAAATAAATTATATTTAAAAAAATAAATAATTTTTATATTGGACTACCTAATAAATAATTTATTGCAATTATATTTTAAAATAAATTAACTTTTACTTTAATCCTTTAAAAAGAATATATCACATATTTCAATTTTTAAAATTATTCTAAAAGTGAAAATACAATTTTACTCCTAATTTCTTTTATTTTAACGATAAAAACTAATGAAAATGAATACAAATGTCTTTTTTTCAAACGGATGGACTGATCTGTCGTTTTCTGCTAAATTAAAGGGGAATATTCTTTTTTTCATTTTCTTCTTATTTTTTTTTCATTGTGTTCTTTGACTTGTGCTAAAAATACAGATTTTTTTTTTATATAAGATAAAAACTAATGTGATATATTATTATTAAATAATAAACACAAATTAATGCAAATATTATTAATAAATACTGTAGATCATAGGGTAATTAATATCATTGTGTTATATTATTTTATACACAAGAATTTATATAAAAAAATTTGTATCTCCAATATTATTCATTTTTATAAGTTAAAGTTATAACTTAAGAGTTAAAAATAATTAAAAAATAAATTAGGATTATACTATATTACAGCGGCAATCTTACATCACGAGCATATTTTTGTTAGAGATGATGGTAGATTTCACTCAATCTGAGTTTCCTCTCTTGTACTATGGAGAGTTCAGCAGTTGCATCACAATTGATTAGAATTTTATAGACGTGTAGAGCGGAAAAATCACGCTTTATCTTCCAAGAATTCTCATTCTAGTTTTAAGTTTTTAAATATCATTTCTTTTTAATTTTTAATTATATTTATTAAATAAAAATTATTACATTATTTAATTACATATAAATTGTTATTTAAAATAAAATTAATTTATAGGTACAAATGCAATAATTATTATAATTTATATATTTACATCTTGTTAAAAAAAATAATTATTGCTTTAACGTGCTTATTATATATATATATATGGTATCATTTTATTATTACAATAATTATTGTTAATTAATTTTTGACAAAAATTCATAAATTGGACTAATATGGATACAAAATCAACATAGTATAGGACTTACAATTTCCTATCTAATTTAGTTTTAATAAATGTATGTTATATTAACTAAATATACAGGCATTGTATAGTAAATAATTTCTACTCCTAAAAGCATTTTTAAATGGACACTTATAAGATCACAAGAAGAATTCACCCGGATGATGCTACAGGTAGCAAATTATTTACGCTTTAAATACAGAAGACCATACATTTGCTTTAATTCATTTGAGGTTCAGTTTTTCTGAATCGACTCTAATTCTTGTTACACCATGTAAAGACTTACTCCATGTAAGAGATTGCTTTCATTGCTATTGCAGTACATAAACATTATTCATTCCAACTGAGAATTATTTACGACGAAAGGGGAACTTGCAAACAGTCATCGAAGGGTACCCATTGGCCTCTTATATGTATACCACTTGGACACCAGAAGAAAAACTCCAAAGTTTAATGCACTCAGCACTGTCAACAACCAGAAGAAATAATGGAGGTGGCCATAATTCAAGTTGTTCGGTATCCATCCGAGCTTCCCGTTCCTGGTACTTATACTAGTAACAATAGTTACAAGCAAAGAGCTCATGTAATTGCCAAGGGCAACAGTGGTAAGGGCCAGGGCAGAGCACAGACTCCTCATAGCATCGGGTGCTTGCTCGTAGAAAAATTCCAACTGCCCGATGAATGTGAATACTTCTGCACACCCTATCAGGAAATATTGCGGAACTTGCCAAAATATAGTCACTGGCATTTCATCAAGTTCATAGTAGTTATGTCTTCTCACTATTCGAAGTCTTATAAGCTCCAAAACTGCCGCAGATACCATGGAAAGTATGGAAATAAAGAGGCCAATACCCATCCTTTGCAACTGAGTTAAGCCATTTTTGTGACCTGTGAATTTCCTCGCAACTGGAACGATAATTCGGTCATAAATTGGGACCCAAAAGATGACACTGAGGGTGTCAAAGATTGAAAGTGATGCCGGTGGGATCTTGAAGCTAGAGTTGCCCACATGAGTGTTCATTCTTTCACCTTGCAACACAAATAAATTGCCCATCTGACTGTACACTGTAGAAAAGATGATACTAGTGGCCCATATAGGGAGCAACTTTATGATAGCTTTGAGCTCCTCAACTTGGGTAACCGTGCAGAGTCTCCATTTGTCTAATGAACCCTTAATGTGGTCTGATTGTACTTCCACTGCTGCCTTGTCAAAGAAACTGAAATTGATAATAAGAGGTAAGAAAGTAAGGCTCTATTTTGTTTATCGTTTACCATGAGATTAGCTTGCTAGCTGTACAGAAGGAAGCGAATGAAGTGAACAGAATTCATTATCCATTATATTAGTCTATTATAGTGATCCTTATGAGTCCAAGTTATTGTTTATGCATCAAATGACTTTTATATAATGAGCTTATTCTTCATCATGCAACAAAGACCTTTGTTTCCCTACGCTTTCAGGGACATGAGGAACTGTGGGATGTGACTATGGCTTTCCTAGTTTTGTCAACGAATGTAAGATATTATGTTTAGCTCTATGATGCAGGACAGATTGAAGAAATTCATCTTCAGGAAATGAGAATTAAACTCCTCAGGAATCATTAATTAAATTTACTTGAAAAAGAACTAACTTTTCTTAATTCCTTTTGCATTGATTTAATCCAAAGCAGATAATCAGTTTAGATACAAACCTAAAATCTTTTGTGTGATCAAGCTTGCGGCTGCCTGTAATATTGGACTCAGCATCAGCATTCTCATACAAAAGAGACTTGTCAGCAGGTACCTTAACTCGGTATTTCCTTATAGATGCCACCACCACCTGACAGAGGCGCGTGAGAGGGCTGCCTCCAGGTTTTTGGTTTCGATACAATGGAGTGCCTGAAAAGAAACTTATGACAGCAATTGCCATGGTTATTGCTGGAATGCCAAAACCCCATCCCCAACCCACGTTGTCTTGTATATAGACGAGCACAGAAGAAGCAATAAGAGCACCAATGTTGATTGAAAAATAAAACCAGTTGAAGAAAGAACTCTTGTGCTTCTTCTCACCCTCGTCAGCGTCATCAAACTGATCTGCTCCATAGGATGAGACACAAGGCTTAATCCCACCTGTGCCAAGTGCTATCAGGTACAGTGCTACAAAGAAAGCTGCACTTTGTGCATCAGTCGCACTGCATATTCCTCCATGACATGTTGGCTTTAGGCCAGGTACTGATGCCGTCAGTGTTAGAAATGTCATCCCCTGTGTGAAAATTGAACCGATTCAATGTTTATAATGAATGAACATATGTAGTTTTAGTGAAATACTTGCTCCTAAAGCTCCAGTTAACATGATTGGAGAATTCAGGCGGGACGAAGGTAGTCAAAGAAGACAACCATTTTTAATTTGATTTTATATCAATCTTACCAATAGAATTTCTGCAAGAAATTTAGTTGAAAGTAAAGCTTGCTTTTAAATATCGAGGCGGTGAGTCAAAACTCACAATAACATAGATGATTGAGAAAATGGCAATCGTCCAATATCTTCCCAGATATGCATCCGCCAGAAATGCTCCAATCAATGGTGTGATGTAGCATGTTCCACTCCAGTCCTGGTTGTTCTTAGTAGCAGTAGCACT
>JAWDEX010164528.1:0-17477 GCA_035221805.1 Trichilia hirta | reverse complement strand
CTTTCGTGATAAAATTCTTTTAAAATTTAAAAATATAATAAATATATTTTGTTAAATTATTTTTTTTTATTTTATTTTTTAATATAATAATAATTATACTCTTAACTTTTATAAAAATATAAAAAATTAAAAAATTACATAAAATACATAGAATTTAATTATTAAAGTTTATATTTTAAAAAATTAAAAGATTTAAAATATAACTTTTATACTTTTATAAAAATTAGGATTATGATAGTCATTACACTATAAAAAAGATAAAAAAATAAAAAAATTAATTTAATAAAAGATATTTATCATAATTTTTAAAATTTTAAAATTGCAACGAAACATAAAATAAAAAAAAAAAATTATCATTTAGTCACACTATAGGAATATTTATCATTCCCCCATTTCTGTTAATTACCCATATTTGTATCAACAGAAACAACTCAAAAATAAAATAATTACTCATAATTTAAAAATAAATGCTCATATCTCTTTTCAAATAAAAATAATACTACAGATATTACAAAGAATTTTTAATTATAATATTATTAGATTTCGAAAACCCTAATTATGATATCAATATTCAAAATAAAAATTAAAAATATATAATCATTTCAACAATCAACTAAAGGCCACATGCACACATCCCACAACTCAATATTATTTGGGAACAATCATGCTAAATTTTTTCCCCATATGGACCAAAAAGAAAGTACAGAATATGAAAACATTTTTAATCATCATATAAATTATGAAATTTTTGGTTTCCGTTTTTGAAGCTACCTATATATAAATGGGCCAAAGCTCAAAAATAAAGCCCAACTGTAATAAGCTTCCGTAGAATTTCCACTTCAATATTCGTTGGGTGATGATATTTTCAAACCATATTTTAAACTCACCCCATTAATTTCAGCAACACCCATAAAAATTTAAAAATTATAACATTACAAATTAATTTATATAATATAAAAATACTCTTATGATAAATTAGATAAAGTTAAATTAAAATTACTTATATTTAATATCTTTTACATATTTACTAGCATTCATACATCTATCAATAATTTTTTGCTATAACTTATAAAAAATAATATAAAAATTTACTTTTACTTTTCAAATATTTTATTATATATTTTTAATACTCACTTCATAGTATTATATGTTCTAAAAGAATATGTTTTAAATTAAAAAAAATGTTTAAGGTGTATAAAAATATTTATATGGTATGTAATTTTTTTAAGATTAATATAGATAATAATTTAATTAATATTTATTATTTTAATTATAAAATAATTTAATATGTCGATTATTATGAAAAATATACTTGAAAAAAATAATATTTATATGATTTTTGTATTTTTATAAAAATTTATTTCTAAATATTTTAATATAATAAAATATAAAAAAAAATATTAAGTGTAAGTAGTCATTGACATATTAATTTTGTTTAAAATTTTATTTAATAAAAATATAAAAAAATGTGCTAATTTATGATGGAGTTATGTTTAATATTATATATATTAATTTATAAAATATTATAACTTTTAAATTTTTATTGGCGTTAGTGAAATTAGTGCGGTATTGTTAAAAAGAAAGTTAATACCCTATTCTATTTCAAATTGATAACGCTACTTTTGGTGCCAACCCATCAGACTTTGTTTGACAAATTAATTTATACAATAAAACTTTTAAAAATTAATAAAAATTCACTAATTTTAATAATATAAATATTCATTTAAATAA
Source organism: Trichilia hirta (assembly GCA_035221805.1). Classification (NCBI taxonomy): domain Eukaryota; kingdom Viridiplantae; phylum Streptophyta; class Magnoliopsida; order Sapindales; family Meliaceae; genus Trichilia; species Trichilia hirta. Next base: position 15,746 of record JAWDEX010164528.1, on the reverse strand, counting down.
AAAAAAAAAAATTATTAAGATGTTGAAACAATATATGGCTTTTCTATTGGTATTTCTCATCATTTATCCAACTTCATTGCTAATGCATTCCAAAGCTCTATGCAAATGATTACATTTCCATGATGCTTTTCTAAAACATATACATTCATGCCCTTTTTTGGCTAATCTTTCTTCTTTCAAATGAGTTTTTACAGTACATGAGATGAAATCTTGTCAATGGATACAAAAAAAATGTTCTTCTTTCAGATGTAGAAATCGGCTTGCTTGGATTGCGCTTTAAGGTCTTTTAATTTCTTCAATATGTTAGTGAAGTAATCCTGCAAATATTTCTCCAGCGTAACAATATCCTTAGCATCCACGCCAAGAAGATCATATGTCTCGGTGGTAGGGACGGAGAAGACGATATCACTTGTCAAAACCTACAACATTATCAGTTATGAATGCTAATGTTTTCATTAATGAAAATGGTTTTCAAACTCAATTTCTAGACGGAAGGTAAGATGCAGTAGCTAAGCAAGTTACCGCTGCTAAGTTATTTGCTCGATGTAAATTCCCATTTTTCAAGTTTACCTTTTGATTACAATGTATATGAAGGATAAAATGTATTTTTAATTCTCTTTGTATCTGTTATTGATTACCATTATCCATGTGATTATGCTCAAGTCAACTAAATTAGTTCACCAAGAGTAGGGCACAATCATGTTGGCGGGATTCAGAGCAAGTTGAAGAAACATCGTCTTATCAAGTAGTATGACAAATATGATGAATTATTACCTCTGAGAATGCCAACCTATCTGCAACATCGTTTGTCCACTCAAAAAACCGAGTCAACTGCCGAGTAAGTCTCAAGACAGAAACAGGAACTGTTGTAACGTTTGCATCCTGACCAGCAAGCCTCTCACACAGCGTTATCACCTGAAATTATTAAGAGGGTACATCAAATTAAACATAGAAGAGATTTACCTTAACATTTGGAATAATGTAAAATGTACTGCAACCATGTTCTACTGAAAGGAATCAAGTTGTAGCTGACAAAGGTAAATATTAGCATTTACCTCTTGGGTTGTCCATGCACGAGGACCGGCAAAAGTGAGAAGCCGACCATTAATTTTCTCATTGCGTAAAGCTATAAAGGTAAGCCGAGCTATATCCTAATAGCCAAATACATAAACCATTCAGATATTGAGAAGTAATCATTAAGTTATAGTTTCTTGTATGATTAATCAGGAAAGATTTATGCAAATAACCTGTGTGTCCATATATGCAATACGAGTCGGCGCATCTGTTCCCCAGACAGATTTTTCTTCAAGTATTGGTACTGCATATTGCCCAATAAGTCCCTGGGTATATCCACAATAAATTTCTGTTAGTACTGGAAGAATAACTCAAAGAATACATTCCGAAGGCAAACACAAACAACTGTGAATCAAGAAAGAAACTTTGTCGTGCTCACAGATCCATCCTAGAGGATAAGCAAATTTTCACCTCTATGTCAGTAAATGTATACTTTCTTGCTCGTATATGTTACTTTCCTAGCAGCTATTCAATTCCTTGTCGGATTTTTTTTTTTTGAGAGAAACAAAACAATCTCAAAGAATTGTTGCTTTAAAGTAATACTCCAATGCAAAATTCTGAAGGAAATGGCATGAAGCATCATCATGTGGAGAATAATCAATGATGAAGAACGTCAAACTGACAGATAAATTGGAAATTGCAATATGCTGGTAAACTAAATTTTAACAGCATTTCTAGTATTTCAGTTTAGGTGACATTTACTTGCATGAAACCACATAACCGAATTATAACGTGAGTTAGGCCTGAGTCTTGCAGAAACTTTTCTGTGCAGTACTTGATCTCCATCAGTGGAACTTCAGGATGTTTGTCACAGTTGTGAATCGAGTAAAAGACATACTTCTGGATTCCCATAGCTTTTGCACATTGTATAAGAGCCACTTTGCCTTCCCAGTCTACCTAATCAGAACAGATAGATTAGATAAAACCCACAAGCTATAGTAATGTAACATTAGAAAGATCATGAGTATGATCAGAAATCTCTAAGGAAAAACTCGATGAAAGACCTAGAAATAGGAAGGAGTTTCCAATGTACCAAGGCAAATAAATGAATAATTAAGGCAGCATACAATCATCTTTCCTTTTAAAGTCATTTTTATTGATGCTAGATGCCACTAGTCTTTTCATGATGCCTAGGCACATTTCACTCAACTTTCATTTGTCAGCTATAACATGTGACCGCTTGCATCCTAATATCATCAGTACCTTTCATAAAGAGGAAACACAAACACGAATTGGAGCTCAAGCCGGTAGAAATACCGAAATTTGAACAGCAATGACCAACCCAGCTTACTCATATTTTTTTCTAGGATAATTTAATTCTTACAATGAATAGATAAAATTAATCTAATCTTCAATTTGAAACTCACCCTTTTTATGGGCTCTTCCGGCCGCCCTGTGGCACAGTCGATGACTGTATGAACACCAACCAGTGTTGCAGGAATAGTTTCTGGTTTGCTGAGGTCTGCCTGCTCAAATATATTCGCCATTCAGTTCACGAAACTCAGTAGAATAAGTTACTTAAGAAACATTCTGAATTATCTTCTATTCATCAAGAACAAAAACCAAAGTCATTGGAAACAAACCCTAAGCAGAAACACAGCAAAGAGACCCCCATAATTTCCCTATCTTTTTCAATTTAGAAACAGACATCAACAATCAAATACACAAATTACACCAAAAAATTTGACGCAGCAACAGAAATTAACAGAAAAACAAGAACACACAACGTACATTGACAACAGTTGCGCCCCAATCACGAAGAAACTCTGCAGGAGCAGGTCTAGGTCTCACAAGACACCTAACATCATACCCTTCATCAAGAGCACGCCTCACTATCTGCCTGCCAAGCGTTCCGGTTGCACCAACAACAAGTATACTAGTGGGTCTCACAGGCGTTTCGGGAGCCATATTCACCGCCGTCACATTCGCAGTCCCACTGACACTGCATTTCACCGCCATTTGCGGTGTAAAATATCTCCCTTCAAAAAGAAGTAAAACTGCAGTCAAAATGGTTGAAAAATAGCATTTTTGAAAACCCATTAATGGGAAATAGACATTTTTTTCACCTGTGGAGGAAGAGAATGAAGAAGAAGAAGAAGAAAGGAGTGGGAGAGGGGATAAAGTGCGGCACCATGAAAGTGGGTCACTGTTTGAAGAGGTTCTGATTGGGTGATGATGGTGATGGAATTTACCAGGTGTCGGTAGCTGAGTGGGCAGTCTCCACGCCATTGCTGTTCGTTTATTCTTCCTTCTCTGTGTCAATAGAGAACAGAGAGAGAGAGGGGAAGAAGAAGGCAAAGGAGAAATAAAGGAGAGACAAAGAAGAATGTGGGTGTTAATCGTGCCACGTCGTTCTGTGGACTAGGATTAGATTAGGATTTACGGTTTGTGCCACTTGTTGGTTTAACTGATAACTACTCTCCTCTGGTTAACATGCGCTGGGCATTGCGTGCCACGTCACTGATTATTAAACGCTACCGTTTTCTTGCAATACTGTTTTTGCTTGCGGAAATAATGTGTAGGTCTATAATGTTTAATGTTTACACAAATAGGGACCTATGTTGTTTATTTGTATCAAATCAGTCCCTAAGTCCCACTGAAATAATTCAACGACTCTTTCTGTAATTGTGAATTTTGCCATCACAATGTGACCGTTTGTTACTTAACACTTGAGAAGATTTGAGCTTTTTTATTGTTATTTTTTTAATAATTTTAGATATGTAAATATTTTGTATAAATTAATATAATGGTATTATATAATTATCCTATCTATTATATAATTTATGTTTTTCGCTCTTGTGAACTTTTACTTATCACAATAAAAGTATTTCATTATACGAAATTTACCTGTACAAAAAATTATATGTTTTCTTTATATTGAAGATAATTATTTTTCAGTTATGATTTTTTTTTTCAATTGATATTTTTACAAAATAAAAATATACTTTTTAGGTGTTCTTTTTGAATATGAGAACATGTTAGATATCATTTTTTAAAAAACAATATTATAAAAATAAAAACACAAAGTATTTTTGATGATTGTAAATTATGTCCATCCTTAAGAGGTTCCATAAATTAAATATTTTTTTATTTATTTTGTAAAATAAAAGAAATAGCACAATTTTATTTTGTATTAGTACTAGAATATATAGTCTCACTTTTTATAGATTAAGTTTTACACAATAGTTGCGAAACCTGCTCACATCTAATTCCTGAAAACAAAAAGGACAACAAACTACCAAGGTACCTGCCAAGTCTTTACAAAAGGAGTCAATGCAAATGGTAGGACCTATATGAACAAATATAAAAAGTATATCCTTTTGTGTGAAAACATAAACAATGGGCAACAAGTCGTTATTATCTACTCCCTTCCGCTGGTGCCCTGCTTTCCACGTCAGTCAAATTTAAACTCTTTCGTTTTGTATTCCAATTATGGAATTGGATTTATAAGCAAACAGATGCTCATGGCAGCAAAAGACTGGTATTATTCTCAACTCTAAATATAAACGAACCCAAAAACATACTTACAATTTGGCATTTTTTCAAAAGATGCAGACATATAAAACTTTTTCGACAAAAAAGAATAATTAAACACCTTACACAAATAAAACAACTCTTATGTACCCCGTACCCTCCCTTTCCTATTATGCACTCCACAAAGCCTTACTACTAGAATCAATAAATAAACTGAAAAAAGAAAAATTATTAATAAAAGCTATGTCTTATTAACATACAAGAAAGTAAGTTTTTACCTCAGTGGACTAGTTGACAGCAACAAAATTTGAATGTCGAGACTGCTTGATTTGGGGATGATCTGCTATATACAGAACGATGGCAGATTGCGTTTCTGTTGTTAATGGAGAATAGACATCCCCTTAATTTAGTCGGAAAACAATTCTTCTTCTGTTTCTGGTTTAAGGAATAAAGTCTCTGAATCTTTCGCTTGAAGAATGTCTCCGTTGTCTGAATAATCCGTATCTGACCAATCATGATCATTAGTCACAATGCTTGTATCTTTCCTCCGGTTGTTCTGATTGTATAGAGTTTGATTTGGGGTAGATGGAAGTTTCCTATCCTCGCATATGCAGGCTACTGGGTTTTCATGAAACTCACCTCTGCCTGGTTTTACCTCATTTGGTTCTCCCATGAAACCAATCTGATAAGTTCGAACAGTGGAGGCAAATTCTCCCCATGTTATGCTATTTCGTTCCATGAACAACTTGTTCAGTTTTTTGGCATTTGGTCGGATGGTTGGTTTGTGCCCGAAGTATCTCCTGCAATAGGCAAAGATGTTGCTAAGGTTCACATGTAGCAAATTTAGTTTGAATATGGAAACAACCATAACCAAGAATGAACACCAGTGGCATGCTTTCCTTGTTGGAATTAATTTTAAACCGGTTGATCACAGGAAACAAGAACTTAAATTAGAATCTTGAAGAGCATATCATGAAAAAGGTATTAGTTGAGAATTATATTCACGGTCATTTCTAGGTCACGCACTAATATAAACTATCAGCATACCTTCTTCCCGCTAAAATTCTAGCCATGTTGCCGTTGTTGTTGGTGACAAAAACATCACTTTCATCACAGACGATGAAGTCCAGTGCAGCCATGCGAGAAGAAAATGATGAAAATGGTTCCAACTCGTTTTTGCTAGCTAATGTCTCTTTTGTATGAAAATTTGGAAAAAGTACTTTCAGTGGTGCTAATGTTTCTTCCCCTCCATAAACTTCACCTGATGCAACATACAAGTGAACATCACTTCCAAACCCCAATGCTCTCAGCATAAGACCAACTTCCTCTGGAGTCAGCGGGCATCTTCCATGCCTTCGTACCTTGTCTGGATTGCTTGCCTGCATGTCAAGCATAAATAAACGTCAAACAAAATTCAGACAATATTTAGAATGTGTGACGTTTTCTTGAGAAAAGAAGCGAGATCTCACGCTTAAACTTTTCCACCGCTTCCGTATTGCACCCAGTTCTGTTCTTTCTCTGTCTCCTCCGCCATAATAGCATCCCGAGAATGCAAGCATATCAGGTTCAAACCTACAACACGACATATTTTGACTTTAATCAATGGCTATGTTATGCCTCATGTTACTTAAAAGATTAAGTGAAAAGTCTTATCAATGCCATCAAAATACAAGTTCTTTTTAATTCCATAAATGTAACAATGAACAATACACATAACAAAGAGCACTTACCGCAAGTGCAGAGAAATGAAATTCTTTGTTTTCGACCTCATCCTCTCAACCAACATTTGACCCATGTCACGAATAGAACTGGTGAATTTTAGAGCATGATAGTTAACTCTACATCTAAGCTTTTGCAAATCTGTATCCAATTTATTTGAAAGCCGGTAATCAAACTTAGTGAGCAAAACAGCCTGCAAGAAGAAAGGGACAGCCAGCAACTGTCAGTTCCTGAATGAACAAACATGTCAGAGGCTTGTCTTGAACCAAATAAAGCTTTCAAGAAACGTCAGTAACTCAAGAGTAGCTATGATTAATGCCATAGGGTAGGAGAATGATCGAGGGCAATTGTAATGTTTAAAAAAAATTAGCGTTCTGCAAAGTTAATGAGGCCTTTAAACTTGCAAGATTGTCATTCCATTTACATAAAAAGTTAACATTAAATAAAGTACCAATTTAAAACCCAAACAATGAAGATGCAGGTCCAATATAATTGAATGTCAAGTGGATGAACTTACATGCTTCTTATTAAGAACGGGCAAAACGTGACTCTCATAGAATTTCGGAGTGCACTTCCTTGGCACACGCATGTTCTGTGGAGTCAAAACTTTCCCTTTATTTGTGGGAAGCCCTTTAGTGATTTCGACATCTCTTGAGAGAGATGAAATGAACCAGTCCACATCAAAAATTTCCTGAAAATCACTGGACCAGACATCAAATGACTAATCAACTGGGTCCAAGGAATCAGTAATGATAAAAGGTGATTTAACGATGAATTATGACAGCAGACCTACTATCCTTCCAGTATGATTTCTGATCCAGCTTCGGGACAACGAGAGTTGCATTCAATATATAAGCTGCAACAACAGCATCTGTAATCTGCGGCAATAAATACAGAAACTTTGGCACCAGCAACAGTCCCACCATTCACACGTAATGACATGATCATTCATAAATTCATGCAATTACTCAACATCCTGACTAAGATTCTATAGCAAAATCAATGAGCATATATCATAGCAATTACAGCAACTTTAAATTGTGCAGTGAGATTCATTAGGTTATAGATGATAACATATAACCCCATGGCGAAAAGCTATAAGCAAATTAAATTTAGGTACAACCCTAAAGTTAAGTGTATACATCTTTTGTGGAGTCATCAGGTCATAGTACCACCAAAACTGATGGTTCATAAATGCATATAATGAGATAAAAAATTAGAATTCAGTAATATGATGACTCATTTGTTTCATGAAAAGTAAAATTAAGAGTGACATAAAGCTTAACTTGGTCACTGATTTGATCTTTCAACAACAAATAATCTTCAAACAAACAGTAAACCGAATGGCTCAACCAACGAAAGAGATCAAAAAACTTACCCCTGTTCTCTGTTGATTGAGTCCTCCACTGGTAGCAATCAACAAATATCGATTAGGTTCTGTTTTGACATTCGCAGCTGCAAAATATTGACAGCCAAAGGATACTTAGGCCAACGGGTTCAAATATTCCTGGTTTCAGTTTTACAGAGCTTAATTAATCTAAGCAAAGACATTAGAAGCCATTTAAGTCTCAGAGCTTCAATTAATCACCCACAAAATTAACAAATTTATACATCCAAACAGTTAATGAGAACTAAAAAAGGAATTTATTTCATCCTTCATAAGCAGAGTAGTACATTTAAGTCAAACATTAAATTGAATAAAATTGATCATGAATTCCATCTTCCATTTCAAACAACCAAGAATCATCCGTTTCAATTACAAAAAACATCCATTTATCAAATTTAAAAATTGAAAAAAAATTGTGAAAGCGAAAATCGGAATTCAATTGCAACTTACGTTGAAATTTATCGCTTGGAGCGCTGCAACCGTAGTAAAATTTTGATTCTCTAGACCTCCATAAATCTCCAACTAAGGTCCCTCCATTTTGCTGTCAGAAAGAAAAAAAAAAATAATGCAGAAAAAAATATAAACTATAAGTCGATATTCAATCAAAAACAATAAATAATATATATTTTTATTTTTGAATAATATAAGACAACGGTACCGGAACTAGAAACACCGTGCTGATATTAGACTTCAAATTGACCGTCAGCTCGGTATTAAACTAAAAACATATAAAAATGACGACGAAATCGACAAAAGGATGAGATCAATGCATGACGTATAGAACAAGACGACAACTAAACAAACGAAAAAGTAGTGTGTACGTACGGATGATTTGCGTTGGTTGTTCGTGACCGGTGGAGCAGAGGATATGAAAGAGAAAACGGCAAAGACGAAGAGTATACATCCAGAAACGGCTGAGATTACCGGAAAAAACTGTCTCCGTCGCCGGAGAATGAAAATCACGTGGAATACAGCGACGGCCAAACGACAGCTTGTACTGTCATTACTCCTTTTCCTCTTCATTTTTCTTGTGCAGTTCGTGCTGGAAAGAGCAACAGCGATCGAGATTTTTTGATATTTGCTATTTATAATAATATTACTGTTATTAAAGCTTGATTTGTGTTCTGAATACAAAAGCAACAACTACAATATTGTTGTTGCTTTTGTCTTCCGGATTGGCTCTTCTGCAACGATAACATTTTTGATTTTGATGTACGACGTAAGAATCTAAAAACACAGCCTTGAACTAGTCGCGCGAAAACATTGTGGGGGCTTTACTAGCGTGTGATTTCTCGTACCGAATTGTAAGCAATAGAATGTTAACACGTAAGCTAATGGGGCAGTAATCGCATAGAACTTTAAATTAACAATAGAAAAAAATCTTATCCCATAAATTAAATCAGAAATTAGACAATACGATTTTTTTGGGGTTAAAAAATATCCTTTATTAGTTTAAAAAAAACTTTATTTAATAAATAAATTACAATTTTGTACAATTAATTTAATTTTAAATTTTAAAATTTTGCATAACGTAATAAAAGTTAATTGGATGATCTTTTATGGCTCTAATATTAATCTAATAATTAAAAAATATATATATGACATAATTATTTAAAATAGTACCTTTTTTTTTTCTAGTGGATCAGTATTTCTTTTTTTTAGTGCATTTCTTTAATGATAATTTAGTGCATCAAATTATAACTCCTTTTTTCAAGTATTTTATTTTTTTATTGTATTTACATGAGATTACGTATCAATTATATATAAAATTAATAAATTTTTAACAAATAAAATTATGTAATACTCATAATTTAATTTAATTTAATTGTTAGGCCACTTAAAATATTAATTTTATAATATAATTTATAATATTTGATTAAATAGTACATAGTTTACAAGTTTTAATAAAATTTTTATATTAAATTGCTTGATAAATTAACTAAATTAGGTGTTTTCTTATCATATGAGTATTCACACGGTAACTTTTCAACTACTTCATTTCTGCTCCATTTCTTCTTCCGCTGCCAATTCTCCCTTTTCACGTGTCTCCCACGTGTTTACAAACTTGTTTATCATTTTAATGACTCTAATCAGAAATTAAGAATTCCACTCTTCACCAAAAGCGCGTGCACCTTTTGATAAGATCAACAAGAAGACAGGTCGCCGATCGAGAATTCTGGCCGGAACTAAGCCAAGCGCGTGTAATAGCTCGTCACTGTCAATTCGTTGTCGTTTTGGAGTTGTTAATAAGTAATGACGATCGAAGGTGCAATTCGACCGCGCCATTTGTGTTGTGGCGTCGTTAGATTTCAGAATCTTTTCGCTTGTGAATTTTCCAACGGATGGCAAAACTGTAATTATATAAATATTTAAGGGCTCTTTGGTAATTAAGTAAAAATGAAATAACAGTAATCCTTTTGTTAATGGATAACATGACCGGCCTTTTTTTTAATTCAAAATATTTGTTTTGACCATAGACCTGTTCTATTAATATTTACATTTATTGACATATTTTTTAAATACAAAATACTACTCAAAAGTCAATAAATCAACAAATTTTTTTTAATAACATGATAGATTTATAATAATATTTTATTTTTAATACAAATAAAAAAATTGTTTACTTAAAAAATTTTAAAAATGATTTAATAGTTAAATAAGTTAATATTTTAAAATCATTTTTAACGGTGAAAAAACTTCAATTCCATCTTAATTTGATAAGAACGTGTTTGAAAGAAAATGGGATATATTTGAAAAGTTTTTTTGAGTAATTATTTGTTAATTAAAAACAAAAAATATAACCCAATATCACTTAATTGCATGCTTATCTTGGCTAACTACTTTCCATAAAAGGCTTGAGTTTTTAGCCATTTGATTTAGATCCTACGGTCCCAATGTAGTCAAAGATTGTTTAATATTATCACTTAAATTGAGATTTTTTAATGGGTGACTCCTTATTTGACCATGGAATTGGTGTTAATTAGGTGATAATTACGATGGTTAGTTGACAATGAATTAAAATTAATGATCATCTACCAAATCCTTTCTTAAAATATTAGATAAACAAAAGATAAAACTTAATCAAATATATATTTTAGTCCTACTAATTTTAAAAAATTTATGCAATCTCAATTCATTAAAAATATATATTGACTTAGATATTTTATTTTTTGTTAGAATTATAATAATATCTTTTCAATTACAATTATTTTGAGAGTTTAAGTATATTAAATTACTTTCATTTTTTTATTTTTATCTAAATTTATAAATTAAACTAACAAATTAAGATTTTCATGAATATTTCTAAAAATAATAAAATTAAATATACATTTCGCCAACTCTCAAGATTGTGAATGTTCTTCACCCATTTTAAATTATCAACATTATTAAAAATGTGACATACAAACTCTCTTTATGCAAATTAAATAATACGATAATATTATAGTTATATTTTTTAATAAATTTTCAAATATTTTTATAAAAATATTGGATATACTAAAATTATAAAATATCATCATATTAATTTATACGATAAATTTAACTAACAAAATTATAATAAAAAAATTTTTGCTCACTTTATTTGGATATCTAATATTGTATTTTCACATTGAGTCAAGCACGTCCACATTTGATTTCATGCAATCAATTAAGGCATTCCTACATCAATCTACAATTAATTAATTAATTAATTAATTTGTATTTAAATAAAAATATAGCTATCAGTTAATCAAAATAAATAATAATTTATCATCAACTACCTCCATTTTATTAAATAAGCTATCAATTCATTAAATAAATAATCAATAAATAAAAACAATCTAATCAAAGCAACTCATGTTGATGTCTCATCCAACGACAAAGAACAAGTATCTAATCAAAAAGTCAACTAATTTATATGTTAAAATAATTATATAAATAAATAAAAAGAATTAGTCAATTTGAAAAATATTTGGTTCTTTTTATCACATGATAAGATAATTAATTTAATAAGTTCTTGAAAGTTCATATTTCTATTAATTATTAGAAAAATTCGAAGGATATGTTCAGGGCAACCACATAAAATAAATAAATAAAAGAAATTTTAGAGAAATTTTGTTGCGAGTTTTGACTTTGAAACTCATAATAATTTTAGCGCTAAAAATATGGCAAATATACCTATTTTGTTAATTGTTTATCGTTTATTTGTTTTTAAATGAAAGAAGAGCTTTTTTTTTTTTCAATTGGATTATGATATTATAAACTACAACAATAAAAATATTAAAAATTTATAAAATATATTTTATTATTCTAAATTATTTAAATGTTTAACTCAGTGTTTAATTAAGAAAATATTTATCGTTGATAAATTCATCATCTTAAAAAATATTCAACTAAAATTATTAAATAAAAAATATTTTAAATATTTAAAAATATAAAATAGGAAAATTAATTATTGACTTCAGATGATTAAAAGCTTATATGTGTTTAAAAATTAAATTTTGTAAATTTAATTTAAAAATTATTATAAATTTTTATCATAACCCAATTTTGTAAATTTTTAATTTTTAAAATTTTAGAATTTATGATTTAGGGTTTAAATTTTAATTTTCAATTTAAGTACTTAAATTGAAATTAATTGTGAAATTTGTGAAAAATGAGATTTAATTGAATAAAATAAATTATATAAAATGACCTTATAGCAATATTTCTAATTATTTGATTATTTTTGAAGTTAAAAAATATACGGATCGTGTTATGAGCTTAGAATTTTAGAAATCTTTGTTATTTTTGTTATTTTGCATATGTTCAAATGTAGTTTAAATGTATTTTAAGTGTTGTAATTTGAATGTGTAGTAGCTTTTTTTGAGTCTATAAATAGTCTGTTAGTTGACTAGGTCTTGTATAAATGGGATGAGAGATTTACTAATAGTGGTTGGTTATAGGTCAGTTATTGAGTCCTAGTTTCGTGGGTTATGTCCTATGTTGAGTATGACCAATAATCCCTGGCATTTATATGTTCATGTTTTTCATCAATTTAATTGGACAAAAATTATCATTTATAAATTTAATCTTAAATTACAATATAAGAAGGATTGGCAATCTTGAATTGTCATATAAATTTACAAGCTTTTATTAACAAAATTTTCAAAATTATAACAGTGGTGTCAGAGTCAATATCCTGCGATATGGCTGAAAGTAATAGACAGGCATAAATAGCATGAGCAATAGCAGCATTGAAAGGGGAGAACAATCACCTACGTAAAGAACAAGAGCAATAAAAAGAGATGTTATCAACAATACTCAAGTAAATCAGTAATTTGGCATCTAGTTATAAGCATCTAGTAGCAAACTATGATTATAGGGAAGGTTCTTCACACTCTAAGGTAAGTAACAATCCTTTGTTTGAGGAAAATGGGGGAATTCAAGATAGGTCATTAAGGTTGTATTTTTCTAAATTTGATGGTATTGATCCGGATGAGTGGGTCCCAAAAGCAACATAATTTTGTGAGTATTATATAACACTCGATGACTAAAGGTTGCACATAGCCTTTTTTCATATGGAAGAAAAAGCCTTATCATGGTATAGTTGGTTAAAATAGTCTAGTCGAGTTAACACTTTTGATGATTTTGTCTTAGCTTTAGAAGTGAGATTTAGATCCTCAACCTACAAAGATCCTGTAAGACAATTTACTAAATTAAGGTAAAATAGGACTGTGAAAGATTATCAAACTTAATTTTAAATGTTATCTAATAAAATAAATAGGTTATTTGAAGAGTTTCAAATTAGTAACTTTATAAGTGGCTTAAGGATGATTTGAAGATCACTATCACAATGTTTAAACCATCAACTTTTTCAGCAGCTTTTGGTTTCACCAGATTATAGGAAGAAGAGGTTATTAGAGAATGATATCAAATCTAAACAAATCTCAAACCTTCTATAACACTAATCCAAATAACCTACCTAAACTACCTGTACCAGCCCCTATACTAGGACTTCTAAACTTTTAAATAAGTCTAATCCAAGACCTTAAACCTTTAATAACCTTAAGAAAATTAGCTTTTCTATTAAAAGAGTCTCCCTTCCCTAAATGTAAGAAAGAAAGCAAAAGGGTTTATGTTGGTTTTGTAATCTGAAATAATACCCAGGCCATAAATGTAATAAACCAAAAATCTACCATTTGAAAGAAATGAAAAAATATGAATAGGAATGAAAAAATATTGAGTGAAGAAGGTGCCCTGGCTATGATAGAGACAAATGCAAAGGAAATGGGAGAATCGTTAGGGATAACTCTATATGCTATAGTTGCATCTTTAGCCCCTAATACTATAAGACTATAACCAAAAATTTTTGATTTTAATTGATATAGGAAGTAATCATAGTTTTATAGATCCAAATGTAGTAAGAAAGGCAACCCTTTCAAGGAAAGAGAGCCACTTAATACTTTAGGTGGCTAATGGTGCCACTCTTTCTTGCCTAGGTTACTGTAAGGCAGTCCATTTAAAGTTATAAGATTATTCTTATGCGACTAATTAATATGTGTTTACACTTAGGGGTTGTGACGTAGTTTTGGGTAGGTTAAAAAAGATTGGGATCAATTTTATGAAAATTTTTTAATCTTACCATGCAGTTTTAATGTGAAGAAAAAGCTGTGAAGTTACAGGAAACCAAAAGACCAGTAACAAATGTGATTGAGAAAGATCATATTAATGATCTCAAGAAGGTCACAGCAAAGGGAATATGCAGACATATTAAAAGTTCCAACTTTAACATCCTAGAAGCAGTTTAGTTACTTTTAGACAGCTTTAAAAGGGTGTTTGCTGAACCAAAAGGATTACCACCTCTTAGGGTTTCGATTATAAAATCACATTGCAGAATGGCTATAAACTTATATGTGTGAGACCTTATAGGTACCTCTATTACCAAAAAGAAGAGATAGAGAAGCTAATGGATAGTTTGATCAGAAATTACAACATACAGAGTAGCCAAAGCCCTTATTCCTTACCTGTACTATTAGCAAGAAAGGCTGATGGAAGTTAGAGAATATATGTGGACTATTGTGCTCTCAATAAGGATACCATTAAAGATAAGTACCATATCCCTAATATTGATGAGTTACTTGATGAATTAAGTTATGTTGAAGTTTTTTCAAAGATGAAATTAAGGTTAGGGTATCATCAGATAAGAATGTGTCCTAATAAAATCCCTAAAACTACATTTCGCACAAATAATTATCACTATAAATTTTTAGTAATGCTTTTTGGGTTTACTAATGCTCCTTCGATTGATGAGTGAGATATTTAGGTCTTATTTGGAGCATCTTATATGGGATTTATAGATTCATCACTTGTAAATGGTATTTGAGTATGCATGTATAATGATTGTATGCTTGATTATTGATTGAAATTGAGTTTTGGGTTGAATTTGATACTTAGAATTTATATGATGCATATGGGATTTTAATATGTTTTCAATGTTTTCAAAGTAATAGGAATGTATAAGGATGTATTAGTGTTGTTTTGGTATTGAGAAAACATGAAAAAAATTAGATTTTGGAGTGTAAAATGGCTTAAATTCAAAAGGGCAGGAACCTTTTGTGAGCGTCCATTATAAATGCACCCCAGGAGCACTAATAGACTGGGCACATCACACCTAGCCCTTACGCGCATGCCGTGCATGTCGCGCATGCAGCCTGGGCAATGCAAGACTAGTTCGTGCCTGAGGCAGTGCGGGCAGGGCACGTGCAAGTCCGCGCTCAGGGCCAACACGCAAGGCATGTAGTGTGTGCACGTGCCTGGTAGCCCTGAGTGCACGTAGAGCGCTATAGTGTGCATGGTGGCGTTTTGCTAAACGCACCCTGTGATACTGCTAAGCGCACCTTATTGCTAAATACACCACTTTTTTTTTTTTTTTCTATTTTCACTATAATTTTTTCCTATAGTTTTAATTTAATTTTTGGTAATTTTGTTCCTAATTTAAGAAATTTTATTTTTAAGAAAAATATTTTTAATATTCTCCCTTCTCTTAGCTTAACATCTTGAAAAACTAAGACGGCGGAATATTTTTAATATTCTCCCTTCTCTTAGTAAAAATGGTAAAAAGGACAAGAAAAAA
>JAWDEX010164482.1:0-17488 GCA_035221805.1 Trichilia hirta | reverse complement strand
GGGGTTTTGCTTCATTTTGTGGAAACTAAATAAATTTTATCATCTCAGTAAATTATGATGCAATTAAAATATATAGGTGATGAATAAACGTTTCTCTGTTTTCTAAACTTCATTAAATACTCATATTTACATGAATGTATGGTTCCCTTAGAGAATTTGTATGATCACTGTATCAACTATGCATTGGCTACATGCGGTACCTAGCAAAATTTATATCAATGTTGTTTTGGCATGTTTGTTTATGTTTGAAACTTAAGCAATGATGGCGGATCATTGAAGGGCATTATATAATTTCTTCCAGCAAAGTGTGGCTAAATTGGTGATTGCTCAAAATCGCTAAAATAGTCTCATCTATACGTGGATATTGTTCTGTTGGGGACTAATATGTAAGGACTTCTGATCCTGAAGAGATTTCCTTACCGTGACTCCTCAGTATCCTCATGCTAATGAGGTCTTGTCATTGTAAAAGGGTTTTCTCATCCTAAAGAGGTCTTTCCATCTTGACCCCCAAATCTTCTTATTATAAAGAGGTCTACTCGTCTTGATCTCGAGATCTTCTGATCTTCAAGAGGTGAATTTATAAGATCCTGAGGTGAAGAAGAAATGGGAAGCTATTGAATGGAGTAGTTATGTGGTAAGTGATAACCCCTATGATAACTACCAATTAACTACATGTTAACTCTCATAATAACTACCTATTAACTATGCGACTCCTATAATAACTACCTGTTAACTACGTGACTCCCTTCATCCATTAAGTTGCCTCTCGTGGCTGTTTCAACTTGAATTTCTATAAAACGTGACAGCCACAAGGTACACGTATATTATCCCAATCTTGAGCGAAATTCAGGAAAGATATACTGAATTATTGTCTTTTTAGCTATCTTATTTCTCTCTTTACAAAAACTGCCAAAATTTGACTTAAACATCGGATGTTTTTGGCTAGGTAGCCAGCATTTCTCATAATCCTTTCTTTAATTTTAGGTATTCAGGCTCAGTTATTGCAAAGGATCGAAGGGTAGGTGCTTGGAGATTCAATAGAAATTTTTGTGTATCAACAAGTTTTATTTGGTCACGGTACAAAGAATATGAATTTCATTGCATTAATGATTTTTTGATATGTAGTTCCACCCAAAGTGCTCGTAAAATACAAGAAAGATGATTTCCATGGAGGAATCTTATCACCCACAAATCTTTTTTGTTTCCTGTAGTTTCAAACTTGTTATACAAGAAAGTTTCTGCTTGCAGGCGGCATATGGACCGCCAGTATCTAGCGTTATATCTAAAAGCAGCACGGTAATGCTATAAAAGAAACATGTATTTTGCTTTAATCTTGGTATCATTTATAAAGAACTTGGTAAATACTGGAATTTGGAAACCGGATTATTGTAATGAAAGGGGAAGGCAATGGACTGGTTTCATTATATATATAGTTAAATTGAGACGATAAAAGAAGTACTGTGTCCTTTAACAAGAACAAATACATCGGATAGAACTGCAACAACAGTAAAATTACAAATTTGAGAATAGAGATAAAGAGTAAGGGACTAAGTTCACGCATTAAAATTTTTTAAGTAACCGATGGTAGCACATTCTTGCTTTAGTAGCTATTTCAGTGGATCACATGTTTGCTATTGATTTGTCATTACTAACCTTTCCTGCAAAATTGTCTCAAGAAGAACTCTAGGTTTGTTATACAATTGGCCCAATTTAATGTGGTTTCTGGCTAGAATCACTGCAAATTTACATTTGAGGCATGGAGAAAATCTCATTGAACAGATGCTGACTAAATTGTAATTTTCTGGGTAGATTTTGATTTCAAGATATATTCCATATAGTTGATTCAAGTAAAATTGAGCCATACAATAGGAGACATAAATTATAGAACAAACGTTTTCATCTGATATTTACATGACCGAATAAGTAAACTACATCAATACCGTGTAACATGTAGGCATTAATTCTAGAATTGATTTCTTCCACAGCTATAAATAAGTGTTTGTTGATGGCTCTGTCCTAGAGACACAGATGATGAAGCTGAGAAACGACATGTTGATTTAGAAGTTACCAAAGCTTTCTCTAGATCTTCATGGATGCATCCTTTAATTAATGACATAACATAATTCAAGAAGTTACTATCACAAGGAACAGTGAGAGGTCCATCTGACGGAAGTCCGAATTCCTCTTTAGAGATTCTTAAGAGCTCTTCGAAGATGATTGTGCCGAGATATTCCAAGGGAACTGTTAATCGCTTGTTATCAGTGGTGTCAACAACAAAATGGCCTTTACTGGCAATGATGACTTCTGTGGAGCAACACTTCTCAGGAAGGAAATTATTCTACACTTCATTGCAGCTATTTTCTGCCACTTCCCTGCTAATTGAATGAGCATTTCTGAGTTGATCATGGTTGTAGAATGAGGATTTTGAAGAAACTGGATATAGAAGCAGTAGAAATCAGAATTGCTTGAGAAGAAGATGTTTGCAAGCAATGAGAATTGGGTAGTATATATAGCAACGACGAAAGACAGAATCATATGCTCATATATCTTTGTGTTGGGTTGATAGGATCTGAGCCCATGTGATTATCCAATCAAAGTGACTGCTTGTGATTGTGTGTAGTTTTCAATAGGAATCAAATTTTCATTGTAGGCCATTGTCATTTGCTAGCTAGTGGAGGTATTGTCTTCTCCTGCCAGGACTTCGCTTAAGACAGCTATGGCCTACCGTGTAAAACTATATCTACGAGTTAATAAGATAAATTACTTAATATACTGGAATGGTAACGTCAAATCTTTTTTAACCAAGAAAATTAAAATAACCTATTGCCATCATTTTTCTTAGGAAACAGTAACAAAGTTAATAAAACTCTGAATCAGTTCTTGATTTGTACATAAAAGATCTTTTCAAACGTATAATCCAAGCAAAGTTTTGTGCATCGTACAGTTTTCACATTTTATTGAATTAAAAATTAATTTTCTAAAAATTACAGCCCGACTTGTTAGATTAACTTCAATATCCTAGAAGTAAATTTAAAGATTTGGTGTAGGGCTTGTACCAGACAAAATCATGTGATACATGATGGATAAATCAATATCAAAATTTATTTGGTTACGTTAAAAAATCAGCCATGATGGTGAACCATTGCAGGACATCATTTTGATTTCTTCAAGTCAAGTGTGTCTTAAATCGGTAATAGCTCAAAATGTATAGAACCTGAATATAGATCTAGTGTTCATGTAACAAAAAGCGTGAATTTTCTTGTATTAATCATTTGTTGGTATGTGCCCAGTGAAACAAAGTATAATCAAAGACATTCTATTCAGGATGC
Organism: Trichilia hirta; assembly: GCA_035221805.1. NCBI lineage: Eukaryota > Viridiplantae > Streptophyta > Magnoliopsida > Sapindales > Meliaceae > Trichilia > Trichilia hirta. The sequence continues at coordinate 14,159 of JAWDEX010164482.1, read as the reverse complement.
TCATAAACTGACTGACTGTTTCTGTGGCTTAGTATTGTTGCAAACAAAGCTTATGAACATATATATACACATACAAATATGTCTAACGTCAGAAGAGTTATGCTATACAAGAAACATGCACTGTAATTTACATTATGCTCAAACTTCAAAAGTGTTGCGGATCAGGGTATGCAAAGAAACCTAGTTTCTCGACATGATACATACTATGCTAAAATTTTATTGATCATGTAGGTGGGAGTCTGAAGTATTGAATAGCTGAAAATAAGTGCATCCACAAGCATGCTCGCATTCTGAGCAAGCAATGATGTAGTACTACCATCGCTTCATTCATTTGTATAAAGTGAAATTCTCTTCCTTAGATGATAACAAGATTTTCTAAACTGCTTCTCATCTTGAAAAGTTTCTTGGAACTGATCATGCTGGAGATAAAACTCTTAGGGAGAACTTCTTGATTAGAAAGTCAGGGTTATTGTGTTAGGTGGAATGCAATGGAAGTGAATTTGTTACATCTATAACAGTAAGGCCTCAAGACACTCGCTCTATTGGAGTTTCTTCCAGCAAATCATCTCAACCAAATAAATCAAGCAATTTTCTATATACGACAAATATTTACAACATTTCAACTACGCAAACAATAAAAATTACAAATTGAAAATTCTATCACAACAACATAAAACCTCTAGCTTTATCAAAATGTCTGCAAAAATTCATTACAAGTCCATTAACAAATCTATTTTATTATTTTCATTACTTGACATTTCATGTATAATTTCTTTCTGAGAATGCCTTTTTTTATTTTTTGCCGAGAATTGTCTATTTTTAATATTCTTGCATAATGTCTTGTGGAGAATCCTATGTTTTTAAACCTATTCTGCATAATTGCATTTGTAGAATACTCTCTTTTTTCCTACAAAAAAAGCCCATTGAATGTCGTTTTTACAATAATGATTGCAATTTTTACAGTAAGTTGAGGCTTACTATCCGCAAAAGATAGCATTTCATTAACCAAGAAACTAAAATAAACTATTCCGATTTAACTAGTCATTTTCATGATCAATCAGTAAAGGTAGTCGAAACTCCAACAAGTTCTTGATTTCTACAAACAATCTATTCAATTTTATAATCAAAGCAATTTTTGTCTCATTATCACTTAGTCAACAGATTTCAAATATTTAGCATGCTTCAAAAAGATTTGGTGCAATGGAGTTTGTTAACTGATTCTCAAGAAAATCAATTGTAAAATGTCCATCATTGAGACTTTCGTCAGTCTCTGCTTTCATGTTTTGTTCCATCATGGAAAAGTTATAATTTTGCCTTAAGAGATCATAGTTTAACATCCCAGATTAGATGAAAAATCTGTTGGATATCCAAATACTTGTCACAAAAAGAATTTGTTAATATTCTCTGAAGAATATTATGGGATTTTGCTTCGTATTATGGGAAAATTAATTTTCAAGGAATTTAGTCGCACATGAAAAATTTGATTAAATTTTCTCAGTTGAATGAGTTTAATGATGAAATGAATATTGAATGAGTTCAATAATGCAATAAATATTGATAATCACCACGTTAAACTGTAGAGAGCATAAAATGCAGTAACATTTAGGGAATTTGGATTACTGTATCAACTGTTTATTTTGTTACAATGCAGTAATCTATTTACAGTGATCCAACTAAGCAAATATTTGCTTCAGAACCTACAAATCAGCAATTAATGGTTGTCTTGCTCTTAATGGAGACATGAATATGGTAAACCATGACCAGCAGGAATTCAAGGACATTACCAATGCCTTTTCTTCATTGTATGCCTTTCTATCAAAGAAACTACATACTCCATAAGAACTGCTGGCAGTCCAAACTTTGCTTCTTCTATTCTAAAGAGCTCTCTGATGAAATTATTTTTCAGATATACCAATGGAATCGCAAAGCATTTCTCTTCAGAAGTCTACAAAACAAAGTGTCCGCTTTAAGCAATAGACGATGTGTTGAAGATCTCTACATCAGCAATTCTGGTGATTCTTGGAAATGAGGTTCTTTTCCTTTTCCTAGCAGCCGGCTGCTGCACCTTTTTTGGACTAATCATGTTGTTTCTTATTAACCTGATAGAAATGACATGTAAACGCTGAGTGAAAGGTTGTTTGATCTCAAGAATGCCGAAATGTCTTGAACTGTGCTTGAGATAAGCATAGGAAGTGGGTTTGGCTATATAGTCATTACCAGGCTAAAGACAGTCTTTTAATGTTGCATAGTGTTGGGGCTTACGCCAGAACAAGCCATGTGATACCAAATGAAATGGTTATTTAGGTGGTTTGGTTATGTTTAGAATTGAAAAAATAATAATGCACCACAAAAAACCAGTCTCTACCGCATGAATAGAGATTTATTACGAACACGTATCGACGGAAGTAGAATCGAAGGCATTCACCCGAAGATGCTAGTAACCTACCGAACAGACGATTTCTGTGGCTCAAATCTCATTCCCTACAGATCTTTACTGTTTGCTTTATACATCTAACCAGCTAGTCGTTTTGCTGATAGGTATGGTAGATTCAAGCAACACATGGACTTATATATAAAAGAAACACGTTCTATAATTGACAATCTGATCAAACTTCAAATGTGTAGCTGATAACAGAATCTAACAAATGTCACACCTCAAAAATTGAGATCGTGATGGCATGGTGGTAGGGATATCCCACCCTTATAAACCTCAGATAAAACCTAAATAGATAAATTTGGAATATAGATAATACAGATCATATATATAAAATTCATAATCATATACTGAGAGCTTCATGTCCATTGTCGCCATGATGCTCATGTAAAAAAAAAAATATATGTGTGTGTGTGTACATAAGTAAATGCACACAATATATATACATAATTGAGCGTCATGCCCAGCATACAAAACAGCTAAACTCATAGACTCATACTATATAATAAATCCTAAGTGACTACATAGAGAATATAGAATCTGAATGCTCTTCATGAATATCTCTTCAAATCCTCACCTAGAAGAAGTTCTACAATCACTGAAAATCTATTTTTTTCTTCTATAATTTGAACTTATCCATTTGTACATGAATTTTTGATAATGCCTAATTCATTATTACTAATCAATTCGACATGATAACACATTATTTTGAAATCAAAATTGAACCTAAATGTTACTGTTACTATTTATATCTTTTGATAAACATTATTTTACATAATTTCTAACTAATCGAGTTGATTCTAGCCTAACTGAATATAATAATAAAATGAATTTTTTGTAATAAACAATAGTTATTATTAAAAAATTTATCAAAATACAAAAACAAAATGGTAATGATGATAAGAATTATAGCAAGAAGTCAATTTAACCTTTAGAAATCTAAATAGCAAGTAATAGTGATAAGCCCCAAATTGTGAAGTTTTGAGTTAATCGTTGACCAAATCACTCCAATGAAATTTCTAGAGTATAACTTGTGTCAAGTATGTGAGATTACTAGCAAGAACAGAATTTTAATCTGTTATAAAATGAGTAATTTGAAAAAAAAAAAATTGAAGGAAGTTTAAAAGGAAGCAAATGAAAACATTGGAGGAGAAGCTTGCTAGAACTGAGAGTGAATGATTCTGCCTTCTGTCTGTCTCAAATACAAATTAATGGATGGTGAAATGGCCTAATTACCTTACATAAATAAAGAGAAATAAGGGTAAAATGGGTAGTACAGTAAGAACAATAGAAAAGAAAGTCTTTTAGCTCAAAGTTAGTAGTCATGTAATATGTTATGTTATGGCCGGATCATTGGAAGAGACGGATGACTTTTACTAGTGAAATTTTATGTGAATGCACGGCGCAAATTTAATATGATTTGTCATGTCATGATGAAGTTTTCCAGTGATAAACAGAAGGTATTATGTGAATAAGTTCCTAATCACCTCAGATATAAGAAATACTACTTGATTAAGTCATTATGGTAAAGTATTTATGTTCTTTTAAGAATTTTTAAGAAGTTGATTGTTTTTGCATTCGATAAATAAATTATGAATGTTTGATTCAATTGATACTTTGCAAAATTTGGTAGGTTAATTCTATGTTATGATAGGAATAATTCTAATTGATAAAAAACTGGTATGATTTACTTACTAAATTTAGCCCCCGCCTTTTGTCAATTATTTTTGTCGACAACATTGCATAGTAACTGAAGTCTTGAAGTTTAAGAGGTTATGAGTCAAAAAATTTAGAATAACTTGTGTAGTAGATTTTGTAGAATTCAACACAGCAAAGAACCAATCTCCTACATATTTTATATGTATTTGTATTTCTTTTTGTAAGTATTTATAAATAACTTTGTGAGTTCTTATGTAAGCGATGCAAGGAAAATTTTAGCCTCATGAGAATATTAAATTTTACTTTATTTAATTAAGTGTGAAATAGTAATTATAAGCTAATGGGGGTTTGACAGAGCATTAGAATAGATAGTACTGTTAGATACTTCCATACCTGCTCGAAAAAAACTTTGAGGTACGTAATTCTGATTTAATCAAAATGTGTTCAAATTTTTGCTAAGCAACTAACTTTAGCATATTCTTTGGACTAAGTTCATTATAGACTGTTCACTGTCTTTCGCTGCTGCCTACCAGTATATCCAGTAATACTTTATAGAATTTCCGTTACTGAAACTTTGCTGCATACTTTTCTTGAGGAAACTCCTCTGTTTTCTACAAAAGACCCCATTGAATGTTGTTTTTCCCCTTGAATCATGCAAAGTTTACATTTGAGGCTTTGAGGTATACTTATTACTTAAGCAATCAAAAGCTTATGGAGGAAATACTTGGTCAAAATTTTTAGTTGTCAACTGGGTAGGTTGTAGTTTTGAGAAGAAATCTCAAAGTTGACCAAATTAAAATATGGACGAATCCCTGGTAATTCAGACTAGTAAACTTCAGCTATTCACTTTTCGGGAAAAGGGTGGTTCAATAAAAATTTCATTTAATGTTTACATAACTAAAATATATAGTACATCAAAATAGTAAAATGTATGCTACAAAGTCTAGAATTGGTTTCTTCAATAGCTACAAATAAGTGTTTGCCGATGGTTTTGTCCTAGAGAAAGAGAAGACGAAGCTGAGAAACGGCATGTTGACAGAGAAGTCATTAAAGCTTTGTCTAGATCCTTGGATATGCGCCCTTTTATTAATGACACAGCATACTTCAATAAAGTACTGTCAAAAGGCAGAGTGATAGGTCCAACGGATGGAAGCCCAAATTCCTCTTCAGACATTCTTAAGAGCTCAACAAAGGCATTTGCCAGATATACTTCAATGGAACTGTGAAATTAATGTTATCAGTGGTGTAAACAGCAAATGACCTTTACCGGCAACTGTTGACTTGTGCGAACCTCCACTTCTAAGGAAGGAAATTCTCCTGCGCTTCATTGCGGCAATTTTCTGCCACTTCCTTGCTAATTGAACAAGGCTTTTTGAGTTGAACATTGTTGTAGAATGAGGATTTTGAAGAAAGTAGATATAGAAGCTGTAGAGAATAGTTTTGCTAGGTAAGAAGATGATCTGCAGAACATTGGAAATTTGGCCGTACATATATTAATGAGAAAAGACAGTATCACATGCCCATGTTTCTTTGTTTTAGGTTGGTAGGATCTGAGCCCGTGTAATTATCGAAGCAATAAGATTGCAGAACTTGTGATTGTGTGTAGTTTTTAATAAGAATCAAAATTTCATTGTAGGCCATTGTCATTTATTAGCTAGTTGACCTATTGTATTTTTCTGCCAGTATTTTGCTCTAGATAGTTATGGCCTACTTCTTAAAACTATGTCTATGAATTTAAATGTGCTGGAAAGTTAACATCAAGTCTGTTTGGGTGAAACAAGAAAAATAAATAAATTTACAAATTTGCTATAAGGGCTTATGCAAGACAAAACCATGTGATACATGATGGATAAATTGATATCAAAGTTTTTATATAGTTACGATTAAAACTTAGCACATGATGGTGGACCATTGCAGAGCATCATTTTGATTTCTTCCGGCCAAGTGGGTCTCATATTGGTGATACAAAGAACATGAATTTCCTTGCATTAATCATTTTTGGGTATGTGCTCAGATGAAAACAAAGTACAATCAAAGACATTCTACTAAGGCCTCAAGACACTTCCATTATTGGAGCTTCTTCCAACAAATCACTTCAACTGCATTAACTAGAAAAATTTTAACGGATGACACCCCGAAGAGAAAATTGATTTCTTTGTTAAGGCTTGCATCACAGTCCTTTGCCTGACCATATAGGTCAAATCGGATTTGCAATGATTTTTTATCTACATGTAATTCAAAAAGTACAGCATATTTAACACGAACAATAAAATTTCAAACTGAAAGTTCAACCTCAACAGAAGAAAAAAAAACGTTCATATTTTGTCAAGATGTCTGCAAAATTTATTTCCTGTATATTAACAAATTTATTGTGAAATTTTTCATTAAAAATCTTACTAGATAATTTCTTTAGCAGAATTCTCTGTTTCTGTTTGAGACTTTTTCTGCTTTATTTTTGACTTCTTGCATAATATCTCGGAGAGAATCCTTTGTTTTTCTAACTTGTCCTGCATAATTTCACTACTCCAATCCTCTGTTTTTACTACAATAAAACCCATGGAACGTGGTTTGCAGTAAAATGATTGCAAAATTTGGAGCAAAGCTGCGACTTGGAAAATAATACTCTGTTTTTCTAAATTGTCCTGCATATTAACATGAGCAAAATCTTTTGTTTTCTACTTAAAAAACTATTGAATGTGGTTTTGGCTGGAATGAATGCAAGTTTACTGTAAAATTGGGGATTGGACAAGAATTCTCCGTTCTTTTGACCTATGCTGAATAATTTCATGAGCAGAATCCTCTGTTTTCTACTATAATTACCACCCCGTAGAGTGCGGGTTTGTCTAGAATCATTGCAATATTTAAAGTTAAGTTGGGGCTTGGATTCTTTTACTGCTGATTAACTTGTAATTTCTCAAAGAAATATTGATGTCGTGCCAAATTAATTATCATATTGATGAATTCCATAAAATTCATATGAAATTTGGCAATTCACAGTGTGGCACAGAAATAATAAAACAAAATTTTTCATTTGATGTTTGCATAACTGACGAAAGTATACCACATTAAGACTATGCAACATATACGCACTAAGTCTAGAATAGATTTCTTCAATAGCTATAAACAAGTTTTTGTTGATGACGTTGCCCTAGAGAAAGAGAAGGTGAAGCTGAGAAATGGCATGTTGATAGAGAAATAAGCAATGCTTTCTCTAGATCCACAGGCACGGTTCCTTTAACCAATGAGATAACATAATTCATGAAAATACTATCGCAAGGAAGAGTGATAGGCCCATCAGAAGGAAGTCCAAATTCCTCTTCGGACATTTTTAACAGCTCAACAAAGATGCTTCTACTGAGATATTCCAATGGCATTGTGAATCTCATCTTATCAGTTGTGTAAACAACAAAATGGCCTTTCTCAGCAATGGATCTCTTGCGTGCAGAACGACTTCTAGTTAAAGGAGATTCTCCGCCTCTTCATTGCAGAAATTTTCTGCCACTTTCTGACTAATTGAATGAGCCTTTTTGAGTTGATCATGATTGTGAAATGAGAATTTCGATGAAAATTAAGCTAGAAGCTCAAGAAATGAGATTTTCTTTTTAAGAAGATATTGTGAATCTGTGTTGTGTAGAAGCAATGGGACTTCGGCCATATTTATATTGATTATTGAGAGACAATATCATATGTGCAAGTTTCTTGGTGCTGGGTAGATAGGATCTATGACCATGTGGTCATCGAAGTAAAGAGATGGATAGATTTGTGGTCCTGTTTGGTTTCTGATAAGAATCATACTTTCATTGTAGGCCATTGTCACTTGGTAGTTAGTTGAGCACTTGTCAGTATATTAACTAAACAGCTTTGGCCTACTACTCAAAACCATGTCTAAGCGAAATTGAAATAAACTAGCTATTAATGTAACATCAAATCTGCTTTGCTTAACCAAGAAAATAAAATAATCTATTCCCTTTACCAGATCATATAAATAATTAAGCAAGCAGTGACAAGGTAGCTAAACCCTGAATCAATTCCTGATTTGCACAAAGAATCTTTTCAATTTAATATTCCAAGTAATTTTGTCTATTTGTTACTTAGTAGTTAACTATGTGTGTGAGCTGTTGCAAACATGTTCAAAGTTTTAATATGCTTCCAAAAGATTTAGTATGATGCAATTTGATCTATGATTCCAAAGAAATCAACCGCAAATCCCATAGTTCATATTGCTCTACTTTCAGGCTTTTCCTTCCTCCGTGGAAAAATTAATTTTAAAAGTGATGGTAATCAGAAATATTAGATTACAACACAATTTTTCAACTCAGGAAATCTATAATCAACAAACTTGAGATTCCTTGCAAACTGTATTACATTATGATAGTGACTTTGAGGAAAATATTCTTCTCCTGCAAATATAATCCAATTTTTTGCCTCAAGCAACGAAAAAATGAACAGTTAATTATATCGATCCACTGTCTCAAGCCTGTTTAAAGATTTAGTATGGTTCCACGCAACCCATCAGTATATTGCAGCATATCAAATGGAGAGAAAATCAGTATTTTAATGTAAAGAAATGCTAAAACTGTAGGAACTTTAAGGCATTGTATTACGGTATCAACTGTAAATTTTCTAGAATATTGTAAACATTTACAGAGATTCAGCTAAGCTAAGATTTGCTTCACAAGCTGCAAACCAATGATTGTTGGTTAGATTGCTCATGATGTGAATAAGAAGACGGTAAACAGCAACAAGTTGTAGGCAAGGACATGAATATTGCCTTCTCTGCCTCTTCTTTCACCCTCCTTTGTATCAAAGATAGTGAACACTTCATGAAATCTGCATCAAATGGCAATTTGATAGATCCGCTGCCTGGCTGTCGAAACTCATGTTCTGCTGTCTCGAAGAGCTTCCTGATGATGCTGTTGTCCAGATATTTCAAAGGAACCACAAACGGGTCTCCAGTCAGCTGTGTAAACAGGAAATCATTGATGATGTGCTACAACTCTCTTTATCAGCAGTCCCAGTAGTTCGTTTTGGGATTGAGATTCTTTTCTGTTTGCTAGTAATCAGTTTCTGCCACTTCTTTGCCAATTTGATTCACTTCCTTCTAATAATCATGTTGCTTATTGTTTGCTATCGAAGAAGGACCGTGTAAATTGTGAAAGAGAAGTTGTTAGATATAAAGAACACTGAAAATACAATGGTATTCCTTGGAAGAAGTCGAGGGAATTTAATTGGTTATATATGGAACTATGCACATGGTTGTTGGACCATTGCAGGGCTATATTCTGATTTCTTCCTACCACCAAGTCGGTCTAAAATTGGTAATGGCCTAAATTCAGAAGAAAACATTTCTCAACCACTTCATAAATGTTGACTTATTGGTGATGCAATTAGACACTGAATTTCCTTGAATTAATAATTTTTGGATATGCTGTCATATGAAATCAAAGTATAACAAAAGACACTCAGCCAAAAATGGTTGTATGCTGCCATATGGATGATTTCTGTGGTTCAATTGGTTGTACTTTGTTTCCATTTTCGAATTTGGAAAGAAAATCATTGCCGTCAAATGTTCCTTGTATCCTGTAGTTTTGAACTTCTTAACTGTAGGTTTCTTTGTCACATCCCGAATTTTCGAAGTGTGATCGGTAGGAGAATGAGGTAGACCCCATCACTCAAAGCCTCTAATTGACTTGATACTTGACAACTTATCACTTATAATCTTTCATTTACAGATTATAGACATGCATACAGGACTTTACTCATTTCCCAAATATATAGTACTTAACATTGAATTCATATCTTTAAATATTGAGTAATAGGTTCCATGCCCAAAACATACATACATACATACATACATACATACATACATATATATATATATATATATATACACACACATGATCATATGTTCGGCTGATTATTGCATGATCATATGTTCAGCTGATTATTGCATGTACAAATATAGACTTAAGGCTTATTGCCTTATACTAGATACTTATGCATGAATGGACCAAACTTTAGTGACTACACTTCGATATCCAGCTCCACTTAAATACCTCTTGAAAATATAGTAAAAATCCCAAGTAACCTGCAAAATTGTAAATGGGTAAGTCTCGAGAGAGACTTAACAACTGAATAAGAAAATAATTAACAATCAATGAAATCATAAAATCATAATTTACTATCAATTAACAATCAATAACAAATACTAGAATCATAAAATTAGAAGTTACTTTCAATTATAGATGTGTGGTGTTAAATTTTGTACTGTCTTAAAAAAATCCTTAAGTTTTTAAAATCATTTTCATATAACTACCACACTCTTCTATTTTATAAAATTAAACCTTCCTTTTCAAAAAATCAAATACATACAGATTTACATTTAGATATTAGGTATTTAATATCTAATTTTCTAAAAAATCAAATATATCAAAAACTCATGACACATATATATCGATGCCAAGTATCAAGTATCAAAAGTCAAAGTTTAGTTTTTATAAAATCAAATATGTTGAAGATACATATAGCTATATATAGGTATTAGGTGCCAAATATTAGATCTTCCTTCACCGCCTACTTCTCACTTTCGTACCAGTACATGCGCATACATATATATTAGAATGCTCCTTTTCTATAATATGTATACTTCCCCCTTTAATGCTCCATGCGAAGGGTAATGAAAATGAAAATTCAGGCCAAAACATAAAACTATAAACTCAAAAATATCACAAAGACTGATATAGTACCCAAATGAAATATAATACATCATTCTATAAAATATCAACAACATACTTGGCCTTCAACCACATACATAAGCAAATACTTCAAAATCCACAGGCCAACTATATTTGTTCCAAAACAACAACGAAAACAACAACAATGATAATAATAATAATAATAATAATAATAATAATAATAATAATAATAATAATAATAATAATAATAATAATAATTGATTTCTTAGTTAAAAAAATAATAAGTTTTATAAATCATTTTATAGCTGTGAAAACATCTAAAAACAAATCCAATTCATTTAAAATTATTATTTTCTCAATGCTTATTCAATAATCAAATCCATACAAATTTAACATAGCACAATCCACATCTAAATCACAAATAGCCTCCTCCTAGTCGATATCAAATGACTCATCAACACTTCCAAAGTTTTGAATAATTGAACTATATCATATTTAGATACATAATTAAATTTAGAAATACATACACACATACATATATAAACATTTCATTTCAAAGTAAACAGAACGAAAATACAATTGTTCCACTCACAATCACACGTAATTGTGCAAATATATCATTTGAAAATATAGTTAAAAATAAAATTGTATTCACTCACAATTGTGGGGAGAGTTCACACTCCCTAGAAAAGCCTCAATGTTGCTTAGGTCCTATTCTCACAAGCTTAAAATCTAATGTCATGAATCAATACTCATTTTAATTTCTATACTCAAAGAAAATCATAAAATTTGAATATACAATTGAACATGCTAATCTTGACTTTTTGATCGCTAATTATCTACTATATCCAATCCAAATCTCAGCCATTTATCCATTTCTCGTTAATGACACATCATAACTAATATCATAAAATTCATTAAAAATATTTACACTCAATTCATTTATCCAAATTTTCTAATTCTATTCGAACATATTAAGCAAAACTCGATTTCATATTAATTAACCTTTAAATAACTTAATCTAACATATAAACATGTACTCATATAACAATCGAGCTCGATTTCAAAAGTTCCCAATTTGAATGAATAGTACACCTAGTAGTGAATAATAACCCTATAATCCTAATTTTTTCAAATTGTGAATTTAATGAGTAAATTGAGTGAGAAAGTTTGTCAATTGATGATTACGAACCTTAGAAAGCTTTAATTGTCATCAATTTCGAAAAACTCTAATTTAAAACTTAAACTTTAAATTTGACCCATTCTAATCGTTACACAAATAATAATAATAGTATTTTCAACATGTAGAGGTAGTCTAATTTAATTAATTGGTGATGAGAAATCAAAGATTAATTCCTTAGAAATTTAGTAATTTTAAAGAGATGAAAGAATTTATAAAGAGAAGCAAATGAGGGAAATGTCACAGTCAAGAAAAGAAGAAGAAGATTATGAATAGCCTTCTAAAATTTAGGGGTATTTATAAAGGCTTTGGATGGACAAAAGTATCACTGAATCCATAAAGAAAAAAAATTCTAGAATAGGGGTATTTTTGTTCGAAACTATTTTATCCCTCGACCAATGTTCGATTTCACTCTAGTTTATGTTTCTACAATCATCTCTAAATCTTCTTTAAGTATAAATGGAATTTTTAATCAATCAAAACCTTGAGTGTGTAGTTGAGACCTTAAGGGCACTTATCTAAAACTTAATCAATTTTATCTGAAATCTTTCATTGCACCTATTAAATATCATTGTGGTTTTATTTAACCAATAATAACACTCGAGCATAAAATTTTTAAAATGTCAAAAATACTCTTTTAGGATAAAATTACTAAAATATCCTTAAACAAAAAATGCGTGTATTACATTCTTACTGTAGGTGCTATGGATACATGTAGCACATGGACTCAATACATACCATTATCTAAAAGCAAAAGGTTAATGTTATAAAAGAAACATTTAGTATAATTCACAATATGGTTACACTTTAAAAGTGTGACCGATCCTCAAATCTAACAAAATCTAGTTTTTGGACACTACATATTTTCAATAAATCCCTTCAACCACAATAACTAAGCAATTTTTTTTCACGACCTAAACAATTAGTAAATTTTGTCTCATAGCCTTCATTAGAATTCTCTTCATCAATAGTACACTGAATAGAGTTCCAAAGTTTTAGTATCTTCGAGTAATTCACCAAGTGCAACATATTGAACAAAGAAACAAAAGAACAAAAAGAAAACTAGCAAGTGACATGATAAATGGATGTGGTTATGTCCTTTAAGAAGAACAAATCCATCGAATACAGCCACAAGAAGAGTAAAGTTACCAATTAAAGCACTGGATTAAGAGTAAGAGTACCGTTATATAAATTTTCATGCTTTGCTAGAAAACTAACTGAAAGATCAACAACTCTAGCTTAATAAAAAATGGCCCTTTGTAGAATTTATGAATTAAACTTTTGTCAACTAAAATGAACATATCTTTAAGGACTAAGTTCGACAGAAAGAATATGTTTTGGCTTTTACTACTGCTTCTCAGTCTGTCAACATATTTGTTGTAAATTTTTCAATACATAACTTTACAGCAGATTTTATTGAAGTAAATCCAAAGTTTCTTTTACAATAAATAACCTATTTATATGGTTTTTATCTTGAATTACTGCGAAGTTCACAGTTGGAAACGTGAAGAAAACTCAAAGGGTAGTTGGGAACATTTTTAACACTTACTATATAAAACATGCATTATAAAGGAATTATTTCAATGATTTGTAACATAGATCCAATCACATTTTTGGACAAGAATTTAGGACAAACAGTTTTCGTTTCATATTTACAAAACTGCAGAAAGTGTACTGCGTCAAAATCGTAAAACACGTATACACCAAGTCTATAACTAATTTCTTCAATAGCTAAAAACAAGTGTTTGTTGATGGCTTTGTCGGGAAGCAAGAGAATATGAAGCCGAGAAATGACATGTCAATAAAAACGTTAGCAAAGTTTTCTCTAGATCTTCAGGGATGCATCTTTTAACCAACAAGAAGACAAAATTCAAGTAAGTGCTATAACAAGGCAAAATGATAGGTTCATAAGATGGAAGTACAAACTTCTTTTGAGATATTCTCAAGAGATCTACAAAGATACTTCTATTAAGATACTTTAATGGAACTATGAACCTAGCGTTATCAGTGTTGTAAACAACAAAATTGTCTTTGCTGATAGCTGAAGAGCTCTGTGTTGCCCCGCTTCTTGGGAAGGAAATTCTCCAATGCCTCATTGCAGCCATTTTCTACCATTTACTCAAAAGCTGAATTAACTTTTCTGAACTTATCATAGTTATGAAATAAGTATTTTTAATAAATTTGAAATAAA
>JAWDEX010164425.1:0-17514 GCA_035221805.1 Trichilia hirta | reverse complement strand
TATATATATATATATATATATATATATATATTATAAAAATTAGAGGTATAATAGTTATTATAATAAAAAACACAAAAAATTAAAATACTAATTTTATAAAATATATTTGTCATAATTTTCAAATTTTAAAAAAAATTTATCACAAAATATTAAAAAATAAAAAAGATATTTATAATTTTAAACAACCGTAAAGAGCATTCTACATTCTCTCTTTATATTAATTGCTTCCATCCCATGGAATTGATGTAATTTTTTATTTTATTTTCTCTCAGTGTTTTTTTAATCTACAATATTATGAATGAATCTTAATTAAAATCGAATATATTCGTGTTTTTCTTTTTAATTCATACAATCATGGTAAGCATTCCCAGTAGGATGCATGAATCCAACGAAACATCTAGGCGTGACAATAGTAACTTTTCCCCTTTCTTTTTCAATCTTAGGATTTTATAAACATTGATAGAACATGGGTACATTTTAAAATTATATGCCATGTTCTAATATCACAATATTATAATTTATATATATGTTTTCAAATACTAGAATAGATATGGTACAGTGTTAGGGGACATTCATTGAGCATAAATGAAAATTGGCCACACAAATGCAATCAAATAGATAATGGTGGGTAAAAAAGTGGCCACCATACCACTTGTGCATGAATTAGCTAGCTATAATTAAACTATCTCTTTTCTCTAATCCTAAATTAAAATTTATTTGGAAATAATTTTAATCTTTTAAAGGCAAAACTGAAAAATTAAGAAATATAATATAATTTTTAAAATAATTAGAAATAATTGAGCATTAAATCAAGAAAGTAGTAACGTAGAATGAATAGGATATATATTTTTTATATGATTGTTAAGGGGCATTCTTAGAATACAAATTGAGGTACGTGTTCAAAGAGAATTAGAGGGAGGGATATGACCACATGAGGGAAGATAAAGATTTTGATGGACAAAATAAAGAGCCACATGCAATGCACTTGTTGAGTTGAGATTCGTCAGACGTCTAAATGCTGTCTTATCTTATTGACATTACTTGTTAACCAACATTATTGACTCCATTAATTATCTATTCCTTTTCTTTCTTTATGCGTGACCATTAATAAATGTATTAGTTCAATCAATTAAACTTTCGACTAAATTAACAATAAAATATATTATATTTTAATTTTTTTTAATAATATATACATCTTTTATTTAAAATATATTTACAATATATCTTTCAGAGTTAAATATAAGTAAATGTTAAATAAAATAAAGTTTTTAAAATATTGGAATATACAAAACCACCAATCAATCTTAGGAACAAAATTAAATAAAATAATAATAATATTAAATATATAAATTATTTATATAATACTATTATCAGATTATATTATTTTTTATTTTTATAATAATAAGTGAAAATCCAAAATAACAAAACAATAAATTATATAACAGTTATATAAATTTATAAAAGTCCATTTTTTGAAAAAAAAATTATATATTTCTATCATCATTCAAGTAAAATTTATATGTCCCAACTCTTTTGGATAATTGTAAGTTTAAATAAAGAACGAACTATTTGTTAAGATGATTTATTGCTTTTGTTTGTGTTGTCTAAAACGTATGAAATCACGTGATTGGCACGTTCCATTTACTGTTGAGGAAAACAGGGTGATGGGACGAATGAAAAATTGTGAATTGATAAATGTCATCGACCATAATGTAATTTACATAACGTGATGAAAGGGCAATGAGGTTATTTTGATGCGTGTCATCGCAGACGAAGGTGGTGGGACACGTGAATTGGCCCCACACCTCACGTGCAAAAATTACTCAAGGACTTCCAAATTTTTTCACTTTCAAGAACCCACGCTTTCTTTTCGATGGACCCCACCAAAACGAACCGCACCCTTCCGTCTACATCACTCTGTATCAGTCACAATCATTTCTAGCCAAGGGTTTGCCTATTGTGCATTTAATTTATCATATATTTTTGTATTTTTTAATTTTTTTATAATTTTTAATTTATAAAATTACAATTAAAATTTTATTTAAAAAATTATAATCAATCATAATAAATAAATTTTAATAATATTATAAAGATAAATTTCTTATATAAATTAATGTGACAATATCTTATAATTATTATATATTTTATATAAATTTTTTTATTTGTTTTAATAAAAATATAAAATATATAATAATTAAAAAACTATTTTATCAATTTATACAAAAAATTTATATTCTTGATATTGCACAAAAATTATATGGTAGACAGATATTGGAATAATGATTTTATAAAGTTGGACAATTTAAATATAGAATTGTGTTAAAATAATCAAAACAAAGTGTTACATGTTGTTAATAAAAAATTTATTAAATATATAAATTTACAAATTCTTAATAAATTATTTATTTATTTATTTGTTAACAATTTATTTAATAAATAAAAATAATCAAAGTAAGGTTATCCACTATACCCTGCTCGATTTCGAATGCTCGATTTCGAATCTTAATTGATTATTAAAGAGGCACATTAAATAATGGTCAACGTATTAAAATAAATAAAGTTCTTGTATAGTTTATGAGAATATGAATATTATTTAAGGCCATAACATTATTTAATTATTCTCAAATTAAATAATTTCAAATAAAGTGAAATAGAGATTCCAACACATAGAGCAGCACTACAGGTTCATGTGCACAGGTTGCATTGCTTTTTCTTTTCAATTTTTTATTTATTCAATTTTTTAGTAACATGATTACTAAATAATTGTCTCAATTGATGATAATTTATTACATGATATTTTCTTTGGTGGACATAAATAACCTCATCTCATGCATGTGATATGTGGTTTTCAACTTTAGTAGACTTGGCATGTATGAAAATTTACATTGAATTTATAAGTTATTAATATTATTTTGCCTAAATTTTAAAATAATTAGCATTAAAACAAAATTTTTGGTAAATTAAAATTATAAAAATAATTACTTATTAAATCATTTAATAATGTGCTTGATAAAATTTGTATTTTACATTATGACATGATTAACAACTTAAAACAAAGTTTAGTCAAATAGCAAACAATTAAAAAATATTGTTTGGCTATATTTAGTATTACTAGCAATAGAAAAGAAAGATTTTTGTCTAACTCTTTATCTCTTTGGGTATATGTAGCATTATTAATTTCTACTTGGGTCACATTTATTTTTTTATTACTAAAATTTAAAAGTTTGAATTTTAAATAAACATAAATGTCTGAATTCGAATAACTTTTTTTAAAAATACTAGTATAAGTATTAAATTGTTTATTAAGTAAATTGTTCTTTTTATTTTTATATTTTTAAATATTAATTAAATAATAAAATCTTGAATTTTGATATAATTTATGAGGTTACATAAAAAATAAATATATATTTTTCTTAATTTGTAAATTAAAAAAAAAGTTAAATAAGTATATAATCTTATTTCAAAAAGAATAAAAATGCAATAAACAAGGATACTCTCTTTCTTTATTAAATATCTGAAAAATCTAAATTATGAATAAGTCGGAACATCAAAATCTGAGAAGCTGAGAAGATTTTTTTTCAATAATGTAATAGTGTTTAAAACAAATGGAAAAGTTTGTTGATGGGTGGTGAAAATGGAGTCACGTGGGTCGAACTGCCTGTGAAGTATGAGATGGAGAGAAAGACCCGCGTTTTCCGCGAAGACAATTAGCCATAGCGCGGTTTCCTTATCACGTGACATTTCCTGCTTTCTTACCAACATCCTCTGCAGTTGATCTATGAACAGAAACTCAATCCCTTGTCTTCTCTCCTCTTCCCAAGGATCACGAAATCAGACAGAATTCAGGATGGGAAAAGATATGGTGCATTAGATCACAGTAGATCCTTACATTTATTTTTTTCTCAACTTTGTGATTATAATTTTCAAATTTTAGTTTAATTTTCTTATAAGTTAAGAATTAAACAAAAAATTTATAAATTTAAGACAAGATTGAGAGAAAAATTAAAAAAAAAATACGCACTTCAAGATTTAGTAAAATAAATGATGTTAGAGATTAAATTTTTTTTATAAATTATTATATGCAATTTTATGTGACTTAATTGTAGTAGTTATCCCATAGAATTTATTATTATTTTTAGTTATTGTATTAAATTTATATTTTTATTAATTAATAATAATACCATATTATTTTTCTTTTTTCGTATTCAATCTATTTTAAAAATAAATATCCTTTTTTCTCAAAATCGAATCCGCAACAAACAGATGGATATTTGCAAATATCCATATTCGTGGATAAACTTGTCATCTTCAATTCAAATAAAAAAGGCGATTACTGTATTTATATAAATATTTATTTTTTATGATGTGCAGATGCAATATAAATATTTTAAATTCAAATATCTTAATTTTGAGAATACGCATTCGAATTTGCAATATATAATTAAATTTTAAAGAAATATATTAATTGAAAATAAAATAATATGCAAATATAATATTTTAATATAGAATAATAAAATAAATGTGAATATAATTATAATTAAATATTTTAAATAGTATATTAAAACTAAAAAATTGTAAAACTAAACACTGTATATTGTAAAAAGACAATGAAATGTATAAACTTTTATGCAAAACTGTTGTCAAATTTTATTTGAAAATAAATTAAAGTTTTTTTATGAATAAAAAATAATAATTATAGAAAAAACTAAAATTATAATAGCATAATAAATAATATTTATTATTCTAACAATAAATTTATACATCTATAAGCATATCACGCATTACTAAATATTATGAAAAAAAAATTATTTTTAATGTTTAGAATTAAATTTTAATTTTTTATTATTTTTTTAAATTTTACATTTTGGATAAGACTGATCTAATTATTTATGAGTAATATTAAAAATTACAAATAATTATTCTAACTTATATATTAAGTGAAAATAGTTTACTAGTATGTTAATAGTGTGAATTCGGCTTGAATTTTTTGCTGATCATCCTTAAACATTATTTGCTTTGAATTGTATGCAAAATTTTCTTAAACCTTACTGTATTTTCATTTTAATTACGTATAATATGAATATTTTCAAATTCAAATCATCTGAAATTTTTTTTTATATACTCCAGATTTAGATGTTTTTACCACAATTAATTGTACACATGAGTTTGTACAAATTTGTATTTCCTATCTATATTTTTGATAATATTTAATTTCAAATTATTAAAAAATTATTAGTTTAAATATTTTTTAAATTTTGTATAATTACAATAAATTATTTTAATTATAATTATTTTAAGATTTAAAAATATTAAATTACTTTTATTTTTATAAAGTTATATAAATATATTAAAAATAATAATATTAAAACACAGATCTGGCTAAACTTTTAATGTAGGTCTTTTACCCTAAAAAATAAAATATATATATATATATATATATACACACACACACATACACACAGTACATCCACCTGTACCATAGCATGATCCCTCCAAGCACATGCACAACACGACAAGAGGAAGAAATTAGTTTAATTTTATTGGACAATCGGGATCCGTGCGCTAATCATAACTTGTAAGCATTAATATACTGTTTTAATTATTAATTAATCTCTATTTTTACTATTATTCTTTAGAAATATATATGTATATGGCCCAGTGTCAACAGCAGAAACTGTTAGCAAGTCAACTTCTCTCAATAAGTTTACTCGTCACTGGGGTTTGTAGTACCGTGACGTCATATGTATTGTATTGTGAAGGGGCTTTGGTTTCGTGTAGGGGGCAGATGCTGTGCAGATTCTCTATTCGTACACCAAAAACTAAGAAAGGAGAAAGTCTCTTATCGATCCGTCTCAGTTAATAACAGGGCAGGAGGAACTAGTAAAAATTTATGATCTATGCAGTTAAATCTTTCTTTTAAAATGACTTGTTTTCATTGATTCATCATATTATTGATGCAATAGAACATACATTCAAATAAAAGTTTTTTCTTCTCTTAAGAAAAAGGTTAAAAGGCTAGTCAGGCTTTCAAAGGACAATCCTACCTGATCCAAGCTATGTACTCGATAGTCATAGCAAATCCCATATGTCATGCCTCTTCTCATGTATGTCCTTTTGAGGGATAGGGTCTCTACTAGTTCTATGTTTATATTTAGTTTTTTAATTTTATAAAATAATGTTTTCAATAATAATTTATATTTTTTTTAAAGCAAATAAGTGATTAAAATTATGGTACTTATTTTTTTATTTTAAAATAAAAATAAAAACTATTTGGAACATCTATTTTTATAAAATTTACATATTTTTAACATTTATAGATAATATCTAAAATTTTTATTTTATAGCATATGATTTAAAAGTTATCATTCAGAGTTCAAAGCTATTTAGATTTTAGCAATAAAATGTATATGATAAGGTATTTAAACTTTATATTCTTATGATATTAGCAAAAAAAGCTCGGTATAATTTTTGAAAATAAAAGAAAAATAATATTTTTTATACGTTTTGTCGAATTTTGATCTTTTTAAGATAATACAAACTATTTTTGAATATTTTAAGTTTTATATAATTTATTTCTTTTATATTTAAATTTATAAAAAAACAATAAGATTTTAAAGTTTATTAATCGATTTTCTATCTCCAATGACCAATAAAATTTAAGAAAATTCTTAATTTTGCCCCTTGAGTTATGAAAATATATCATAAGTCTATCCAATTTAAACTGTCACTTATAACTCAAATTTACGGTTTAAGTATCTTAAATATAAGAGAGGAAAAAAAATTCAATTTTAATATATATTATAACCAATTTTAGTGGCAATAGAAGCGTAACAAAAATTCAAGCATATTAGGTTTCAACCTTTGAAAGATATCCAACAATCAATATAATATAAAACCCAATATTCTTCTTAAAAAATGCAAAAAAAAGAAAAAAATATAAACTCAAAATCTAATAAAGTGATTCAATTTGGCATATTGACAGTTTAAAATTAATTTAATTTAAAATTTAAAGAGCGAATAATAATTTAAAAAATATTTATTTGTAAATAAATTCGAATATTTTTTAAATGGATTGGATCAATTTAAAATGTATAAATTGTAACAGTATCCACCCCCAACTACTGGATCCCAAAAGTAGATTGTTAAATAAACTTGGCCCATACTTTTGCCAGTTGTGGGCAAGCGTCACATATTTCAGGAAAACTAAATTATTAAATGGGGATTACCAAAACCAATAAAAAAAATAAATGGCAATTGCCAAAAACGTTAAATAAATAAAAAAAAATAAATTAAATAAAAACTACAGAGTTCCTCGGACCTGCACAATGTTACACCCGATAAGACGGAACGGAGTGATCACTAACTAGAAAAAAAATCCGTCACGACAACAATAACACCGTTATCAATACCGCAACGCCGTCAATAGACGGCCTTTCCTGTTAACGGGAACCAACGAATAGGAAGTAAGGGAAGAAACAGAAAGCAAGCAAGAACCTGTATAAGAGACCGTGACCCAAAACGCGCACCAAACAGAGAGAGAGAAAGAGAGGGAGACTTGCAACTCAGTCTTTCGCAACCTTCTAAATTTTGAAAGAAAGAAGAAAGGAGAGGAGATCGATAAAAAAAAGGGAGAGAGAGAAAAAAAAAAAAAAAAAAAGGTGATTCTTTTGGATCCAAATTCGATGCGGATTCTTCAGCATTTTTGATTGGTCTCTCGATTGAAAGAGAATTACCGAATTGGCTCGAAACCCGCGTTTTTCATTACTTCACAGTTACGTTGAAGCATTCGTGAGTTATAAAGATATTTTAAATTCGAAGGTACGTAGACAATTTTTATATGTTTTCCGATTCGAATTCTTGAAACCTGATTTTCTTTTTCTCCGATCTTCTCTCGATGAGTTCTCTGCGTTTTTTAATGACCAAAGGTGTCGTTTTGGTGCGGACTTCGACTTGAATTGTAAACAATTTAAATTTGTGCATCTCTTTGCTGGATTGAATTTGACTTGAATATCATGTTTTTCTAATTTTGATGGCAGATTATAATTTTGCGGTGGAGCTCTTTAGGACTGAATTCCTCATAAAAAGATTTTCTCGACGATCACTGAAGGAGATTTTCCCGAAAAATATTTGGTAATGTCTATGTAAGAACAGTACATAAATTTCCTGGAATCTGAAAGGAAAGTGAATACGCTTCCGATCTCATGCGGAGGCTTGAATTTTCTCGTAAGGTTACTTATACTTGATCTGTGAAGTTAACTGTCAGATTTTTGAAGAATTCAACCAACGGATATTGATCGGAGAATTCACTGAATTGCCTCCATTATTCATTTTCGTTTGAAATTCAACTGCAGATGGAGTTACCTCAACCCCTTCCTTTTGGAACCGAAGGTATTCTACAGATAACAAATTCAAATTTCTTTATTTTAGCCTTTTCATTTTGGACAAGAAAGTAGAAATAATAGTTTTTTTGCTTTACGTTTTAACTGTGATTTAGAAGTTGTTTTACAGGAAGGAAACCAACGCATGACTTTATGTCATTGTACAGTCATTCAACAGTACAACAAGAAGATCAAAGACAGCCTTCTCAAGGTAAATTCTTCTCTTTTCTTTTATCAACCAAATCCAATTTCAAGATCACGAGAAACTGGTTTGTTCTGTTAACTTTCTGGAATTTTGAATACATAATTTTAGTACAAGGGAAAATAAAATATCTTTAATTTTTATTTTAAATAAGAGTTATTACCCGATCACGATTTGTCTATGCACGTGACTCCATATGAATGATAGATCTGGGCTAGAGGTTAGAATGGGCCATTGTAATAACAGTTTGAAAAATCTGGAAAGAAAATGATTAGCAGTTAGTAGTAATTAGGACCATCCAATTGGGTGTTAGTTAATGGGACCCATTGGAGAAATTAGAGAATGATTTGACAAGTCACATGATTCAAATCAGGCTCCGCTGATGTGCAGCAGCTCTCTCTCTCTCTCTCTCTCTCTCTCTCTCTCTAGATGGTAACGCTCTTCACTTTCACTTGAATCTCTCCCTATAATGGATCTTCACTGAAATTTTCCTTTCTTTCCTGTTGATGAGGAAATAGAAAGAGGCAAGGTAGGCCTGGGTACCATGCCTTATCGGCTCAACGACCCTGTTATTTTCTACATGGAAGAAATATAAACAAAAATCTGATTACTCCGTTCTTTGATTGTCCGTTAGTGTCATCAGTGTAGCTAATTGGCATAACGTTAAGATCTGAACTATCAAAATGCTTTTCTGTAATAGACAGTAGACTAACCAAATATGGATAACACTCGTCACCATTAAAATTTTAATGAACAATAGTTTTTTTGAACTAATCAATAAATAATACAATTTTAAACCATGATATCTATCTTTCAAAAAAAAAAATAGCAATAATAATGAAACTCTATGTAAAATATTTTGATTTTTGTTATTGATTGCGAAATAAATATTCATTTTTTAAAAATCATTGAGAGATTTTTACAATAGTGATTTTCCGTGTTCTGCTTAATCATATTTTCTATTGGAAACATTGCATGATTCTACACTCAAACATGTGAGACGATTTAGTGACATGACTAACATCTATGATCTGAATAAGAAGTATTTTTCCTTCCTTTTTTTAAAGGTTTTTAAACCTCCTTCATGCATGAACAGGTAGGTACCTGAAAACTCATGATTTCTTACAAGTGGGGAAAACTAATGCCAAGGAAGAAAGTACAGTTGAAATATCATCAACTGTTGAAAGGCCAACACCTTCTTCATCTACAGAGCACATTGTTCCTGGTGGAATGGGGACTTACAGTATAAACCACGTTTCATATTTGGGTCAAAAAGTTCCAAAACCAGAGGGGACAATATTCACAGTGGCTCAAGCGAGTAGTACTGAGAAAATTGATGAGAATTCTAACTGTGGTTCTTACACTGGAAGTGGTTTCACTTTGTGGGAAGAATCTACAGTGAAAAAGGGAAAGACAGGGAAGGAGAATGCAGTAGAGGCGCCCAATATTGGAAGAGGTAATTTCGTGTTACATTGTGCAGTGTAAATTCAAAATGCTAGTTGCCATGATGGTAAATTTCCTAGCATTGCCAACTTATGCTAAGCGTCGTGATGCTGCCAAAAAATGGCCCATAAGCCCAAATTACTGGCCCGTATTTAGATATGGGCTTGTTGGTGTTGGAAAAATGTGTAACAACTAGGTGATAAAAATAGAAATTTGAAACTGCTTGCGAATGCGATCATATGGCAGGACAAGAAAATTAAGAAAATGACCGAGTAAACGAGGAGGAAAACATGCATTTCCCTTTTTCCTAGTGATGAATAATGTTTCCAGTGTCTGCAGACTGGGCCAGAGTTATGAACTCTCGTTAGCTAGCCTAATCAAATTTGCGTTGATGTGAAACAGAAAACTGATATTAACGAAGCTCATTATTGTTTGTGAACAGAAGGGACAGTGAAAGCGAGGCAGTGGACGTCGCAATCATCTTCCACCACCACCAACAGCCATCGCAACAGCTTCAGCTCTCTTTCTTCTTCCCAGTCAGTCGCTTTCTCTCTCCATTTTTTCACCTATTATTATTTCACTCTCCTTTTTCTCTTGCGGTCGAGTTGCATTTATTGACTAGGAATGTGATGATTGATGATGGTTTATTGCTGTTATTTGAAACAGGGCATCGGGGTTGAAGAGCCAGAGCTTCGTAGAAATGATAAAGTCTGCTAAGGGTAGTACGATTGATGAAGATTTAGATGATGAAGAAGACTTCATTCTCAAGAAAGAGTACTCTACTACTACAAACCATAAAGGTATGTTTCACAAAATTTGCCGAATACGCTTTTTTGAATCCGACTGTAGATGTTTAAGTTCATTTTACTTGTCACAGTTTTGTATGGAACTCTCAAGTAAATTCATGTTGCGCAAAATCAAAATGTCGCTTGTCTTAAAATCTCTTCAATAGATAGATATGCTGTACAATTTTTGGATTTGGGTTGGTGAGCTTTTAGCAGCAGTATCACAAAGATTTATGAATAGGCTTTAATTATAAAAATAAATATTTTTCTACTTTATTTTCTTTAATTGTCCTTGTGATTAAAAGGTTTTTTGGTTTTACAGGGGAATTGAGGTTAAAAATTGATGGGAAGGTCAATGATCAGAAGCCTAATACGCCGCGATCAAAACATTCCGCTACAGAGCAGCGAAGGAGGAGCAAAATAAATGACAGGCAAGTGTAATTTGCCTTAGGCTAATATACTTCAAAATTTTATGTTTAATAATTATTCTCTTTTTTTAAGTTTCCTCGAAAAATATAAGTTCCCTCGTATTAGATTTCATGTGTTTTTTACTGTATTTTATTCTTTAGTCTTTTTCAGCATTGTCATCGTTGAACTTTCTTTTCCTTAAAAAAGATGCTGAGGTTTATAATTTTTTGATTTGTGTGCCTACTTGCACGTGCCATTTTATATTTCTCAGGCTCTTAAATGGTAAAGTAAAGACCTATGCAATGATTGTTTAAAATTATGCTTTTCTCATTCTCTGTCATGGGTACCACGTACGCCTTTTATCCCCTCACTGTACCTTATTATTTCTTGGGAAAATAAGAAAAAGGAAAATACATCGATATAAACACGAAATCTAATCGATATTTACAATGTTCCTTCAAGATTTGTTATTCTTGTTCACGTTCAGCTAATCAGTCGGCTTACATATGTTTAAATAATACTGATCTTTTTCAAGAGAAAAAAAACAAATGAAATAGTAGTCGTAAATGATTTGTTGAATAAGCTGACGCTTAGCAATAGTCCGTCTCTTCCTATTAGTTGCAATTGATCGATCAGTCACTTGAGAGGTGGTAAACATGTTCAGTTATTAAATGTTCGAATCTATCATGCAGATTTCAGATGTTGAGAGCTCTTATTCCTCATAGTGACCAAAAGAGAGACCAGGCATCATTCTTGCTAGAGGTGCATAAATGTCTTCCCAATATTTCAATCTTTTCGTCAGCTTTGAATTGATTTTTGGATCACAAGGAATAAAACTCTTTGCAGGTCATTGAGTACATTCAATTTTTACAAGAAAAAGTACACAAGTACGAAGGGTCATACCTCGGGTGGAACCAAGACCCTACAAAATCGGTGCCATGGGTAAAGCATTCCTCTATATATCGGCCTCTTTTGTGTATGAATATATTTAAACTTTGTCCATGCTTATAATTAAATTTAAAATTTGACTGTTTATGCTTTCCTTGGAATAGAGAAACAATCAGAAGCCTGCAGAAAGTTATGTTGATCAGTCCAGGGGAATAAATAGTGGATCTGGTCCTGCAATAGCTTTTGCTGCAAAGTTTGACAGGAAAAAAGTTCCAATTTCTCCAGCCATTACTGGAAGTGCTCAGAACCCTGTAGAATCTGATATGACTACTGCTACTACATTCCAAACAATGGATGATCAGCCCGCAATAACAAATAAACCAATGCCCTTTCCAATGTCACTTCAGCCAAACTGCTACAACCCCGGAAGAAATGGTGGTGTGGCTGCTCACATTCCACCTAGGTTGCCATCTGATGCTGAGAACATGACCTCTCAGCCTCAAGCCCAGTTAGGCAATACTAGATCATGTACACGTGACAGGGCTACTGCTAATGATAAGCTGAAAGAACCGGAGTTGACCGTTGAAGGTGGCACAATAAACTTCTCTGCGGTGTATTCTCAAGGGTGAGCTTATTCTGAGTCTTTCTGGTTTATGTGGATTCTAAATAATTTTCTTGTTCGAGCAATTGGCTCCAAGGAGGATCCACATATACAGGAGTGAGATACTGTTTTGAATTACCACGCTTGACAGTTGCGGAATTCGAAACTCAGAGTCTCTACTCAATTCGTAACGTAGGCATCACTACAGCTGTGGCATACTGCTGACTCCTTTCTATGTATTCATTGGATCATTCCTTGGCTACCTTTTTGTCTCGCCTCAGCTTGCCCACCTTTAGCCTACTGAATTTATCAACTCCAGTCTGTACAACAGAGAGAACTGACTTATAGTCTTGATTAGCATCTTTGAAGATCAGTATTCCTCTATGGACAGTATACATTGTCTTAGCACTTTCGAGTAAAGGATGCTGGGTCCGCCTGTTGGACATGCCTTCTGCCCATTGAAGCCTTAGTTCCTTAAAAATCTAAAGCCTGTGTGCAAGTTATAGTTATAGGGTGGCCATGGGCTATATACACGCTAGAATTTGGACTCATCCGATAACCAATATGAAGTTTTCGTTGATTAATTATTTTTGGCAACACAAGCTTTTTCAGGTTTATTTCTTCCCCTTTCTAGTTGAGAAAGGCTAGCATTGTTGAAATTTTATTTGTTGGCATAGAATTGGAGAAGATCTATACTAGATAGCCAGACTCCACTAATTTGGCAAGTCCACAAATTTGTTACAAGAGGGCTCTCTAGTCGCGATTTGTTTCTTTGTCTTTGGAAGCAATATTATCCAATGACAGCATTTTTCTGTGTCGTTGTTTAAACAATATCATGAATCAAGAAGAAATAACTTACATAATGCTCGGATGGAACAGGTTGTTAAATACTCTGACACAAGCACTGCAGCGTTCTGGAGTTGATTTATCCCAGGCCAGCATCTCCGTGAAAATCGACCTCGTCAAACTGGCAACTGGTACACCAATTTCACCTGTCAAGGTACATTTATCATTCCATTCTGTGTTGCTCCCAATTCCTAGAAGCATATCTAGTATGAACTTTTCAAAGATTTCCCATTTTTCAGAATCAGGAAATGATGTCAAATTCCAAAAATATTGTAGGATAATGAAGTGCCTACCAGCAATCGAAGAACCACGCGTTCTAGAGCTGGAAATTGTGAGGATTCCGATCAGGCAACAAAGAAGCAAAGAACATATAAAAGTTAGATTCATAACTCTATACGCTATTCTTTTTGTAATTTAATTTATTCATTTTTTTGGTGGGTTGGGGTTTATTCATGTCTTCTCCTGGTTCAGAAACTACCAAGTTCAGACTTAGATGTATTACTGTACATGTCGTGGGTTTTAATTTGTTAGGATGCACAGAATTTCTAACGAATTTGTATTATTATTATTTTTTTAAAAAAATTTTCTTTTTGTGTTAATTATTACAGAGGATAGAAGTTTTCCTACATATTTCTAAGAGGAAGCCGCTTTTTCGTGCTAGGCTTCTATCCCATTACTGTGACATTTATTAACACTTTCGTCAATACAATGGACATGGTTTGTGGAATGTGATAATCTTATTTTTATTGGAGTTTTCTTATCTAGTGAGACATTTTGAAATTATTGAACTGTATGAATAACATATTTGGTGTCTAATATCTAACAGCAAAGAAAAAAAAAATTATGAGACTACTATGTTTGGTTTTGATATGAAATTTGTAATGCAAAATTTTATTGTTTTTGATTGCCCATTGATAAAAAGTATGCGTAATTGAACATTTTCTTTCCTCGTTTTATCTTGTTATACTCTATTTTTATTAGAAAATTGTCAACCTGAGCTGAGAATACGGGAGGCAATCTGTGACATGATCTGTTAATATAGTGATAAAATGAGAAGTGTTTGGTTTCCGAGAAAATTGCAGAGACAATGAGTCTGTAGATCTTGAATTTTATTTGCTCTCAAATCATAATGAAAAAAATAGTATACATAGCTTATATACAGTTTCTGGAAACGAAACAAGAAGAAGACTATAGAAGAAAAGTTGGTTACAAGAAATCTAATGACATGACAAAATTTACACCTCAGCATTACACATCATCATACCAATCAGCATACTACAATCCACATCATCACCTTTATTCTCCACTTCCCCTTCAAGCTCATGCTCCCTGGAAGGATATTAAACTTGGAACGGAAAAATGCAAATTGAGAAGCATAGCTAAAACGTTTAACTACTTGCTCAGAACTGGGAACATAACGCACTCAAGAGCCTTCACAGCAACGTGACCTCGAATGAAGTGAATATCAAGTTCGAAAGATTGAATAGCACACCAGATGACTGGAGTGCAAGATAAAGAAGCCTGTAATTCTCAAAGTAAAGACCTGATCCAAATTATTCTGTAGCAGTAGAAGCTAAAGCACCGTACTCAGATTGTGTGCTTGATTGAGATATGACATCCTGCTTTTTAGATGACCAAGAATCAAGATTCTGACCAAGACAAACGCAATAAGCACCCTGACAATTTTGATCATCAGTATCACAGCACCAATCTGCATCAGAGAAGGCTGTGATTTCAAGAGACCTAGCGAGAACAAACTGAAGACTATAATGCATAGTATTCTTCAAATATCCAAGCAGGCTTTCGCTGGGTGTCCGGCGAGACTCAGCAGATGCAGACAGGAATTGACTATGTTTATTCATCGAACATAAAATATTAGGCCGACTATGAGCTAAGTATTGAAGACCACCAATAATGCTTCCATAATGTAAAGGGCCTAAAAATAGAGGTTGATCACTCTTAGAAAGCTTAAAACCTGTAACCATATGAGTAGGACAACTCTTGCAACAAGACAATTTTGCTTCAGCACTTCAATATATTTAACCTCAGAAAGATGAAGGCCAGCTGCAGAAGTAAATATTTCAATGGAGAGAAAATAGCTAAATGAACCAATGTTTGTCAGAGCAAAAACGGCACCAGGCTGAGAAATAAATGCAGCAAATGAAGTAGCAAAAGGACTAACAACTAATATGTCATCAATGTATATTAGTAAAAGAGCATGAGGGAACCAGCTGCATGTTCATAGAGCAAGGAGGTATCTACTCCGGAATTGGTAAATCCCCAGTGTAAAAGAATCTTTTTTAACTGGTCATACTAAGCTCTTGGAGCTTGCTCTAAGCCATACAAGGCCTTGACAAGTTTACAGATATAATGAGAAGCTGAAAAATCAAGAAAACCAGCAGGTTGCTCGATGAAAACTACTTCAGAAAAATCCCCATTTGGAAATGCATCGTTAATGTCTATTTGATGAATGCTCTATTTCTTCATTACTGCGAGACTGGAAATCATTTTGAATGTAGAAGCTTTAAAACAATTGGACTAAAGGTCTCAAGATAATCAAATCCAGCAGTTTGATTGAATCCCTTTATAACCAAACGAGCCTTGTACTTAGACATACTCCCATCTGAACTTTATTTTATCCTAAACACTCACTTGTTACCAACAAATTTGTATTGAGGAGAAAAATGAACCAAAATCCATGCCTTGTTCTGTTAGAAAGCATCAAATTATGCTTTCATAGTTGAAATTTAAAGGTTAATTAAGAGAATAGCATGTGATTAGGATTAATCATATATTAATCAAATATTTAGAGTTCAATTTCACAAAATTAATTAAATTAACTTATAAATAAGCTAACCTTTAGTTTAATGAAGATCAAAATAACTTCAAAAATATAAGATCTCAAAGAAATCCAATCCTTATACTTTGTTCTTATCTTGGCTGAACCTTAATAAAAGAGAGAGCTTGTGTTTTTTCAAATTATTGAGAATTATCACTTAATTAATAAAAAATAAAAATTGACCCATATTTATATTATTGCTTCATTTACTTAAATGCTCTTAACCTTTAATTTAAAGACAAATAAATCACAAAACTTTTCATACAAGTTTTATAATAATAAAATCAAAATGATAAGTTTGCCATCATTAAATACTCTAATACCAAATTTGTCCTAAATTTAGTCAAACTTATTTTAATCAAGTTTATTTAATTTTAATTTTTATTCCCATATATTAATTAAATATTATAATTTACTTTAAATTACGGTCGGGTTAATTAATAAAGCTTTCAAATTTATTAAACTAATTAACGTGTAAATTATTTACACTTTTTAATCTGATATTATCTTCAAGAGTACTAATTCTTTTGTAGATAATATTTATTTTCTTTCAAAGTAAAAATGAGTATAAGTTATTGGTTATGACTTCTTAGATTTACTGTAGTATTAGCTGTGAGTCGAAAATAATCTCATCAAACCTGTTTTGAACTATTCGAATACTCAATGAATATGATTAGTATCTAATAATATACTATAGTTTCTAAAATACAATGAAAAGAATTTTTACCAAACATTTTATATTCAATTATACGCTTTGTGCGAATAAATTACTTCTATTCATCTAATCTTAATTAAGTCAATGCTCACGAATGTGAAAAATCCTAAACTCAACTTTTGCTCAAACTAATAGTCAATATACATTGAACTCATTGTCGCGAAACTCTTTCGTATAACTATTAAGTGCTTTAAGTAAAGACTTTGACTTCAGTTTACTAATATTTGACTGAAAATTCAAATTTAGATTGAGTTAACAAAATCTCAAAATCTTATATATTAAGTCAACGAATTTCTTCTGGATAGTTATTCGCATCCTAAAATAAATAACATATGACTAAATAAGTTTTTGTGTACGAGACGTGATTAGTCTCACATTTATACATTATATAAATCATATACATCTATAC